>JAVKLF010000083.1:12723693-12739279 GCA_034783495.1 Millerichthys robustus | reverse complement strand
TGAAGCCCCAGACAGCATAGCTCCTAGGATCATTGGGGCACTCAAACCCCTCCACCACGATAAGGTGGCAGCCCAAGTAGAGGACTTTTACAGATCATCAAAAAAAAAAGACAACTTATTTCAACTTAAGACACAAACAGCAGCCTTTTGTCTTTCATCATTTTCAATTTAGACTGAAATATTCCATCTACCTGTTGTACATTCTGCCTTTTTCTTGCCCTCTCTTCGGCTGTGTGGAGAGGCGATAGCATTGGAAGACAATGAAGGAGACTCACTTAATTAGTCGAACGAGAAGATGCATTGTGTCAATTACTGAGCACAAAGGGACAGGGAAGTATTGCTCTGTAATGTGCTGTTCTGTGCATCTGCTAGGCTGTTGAAGCCCTGAAGGCAGTTAGGCTTTTATAGGCAGAGGCAATAACATGTAGAGCTCTTTCCAGTCTTTCATTACAAACAGGGACAACACAGTAGTCCTTTTAATGCTAGAAATGTTGAAACTGTTTGACGCTTCGTGAATTATGGGTTGTAAATAAACAGTGCCTGTATGCAGAAAGAGTCCTAGGACTAAAAGTGACGTCTTTTTAGGAAAAGCCACAGAATTTCCAGAATTCTCCTATTTTTTCTTAGAGTTTTACCGTGATCAAATAAAAGCATCTCAGTTCCTAAGACAGCTCCTAAAGAGACAAAATGTGGGGAGTAGTGAGGACTTTTAGTGAGCCTAAGAGTGGAAGGCGATGGGAGGACGAAGAGAAGGAACGGATGGACAATGTGGACATTATAAGACTCTACTGGCTGGATGGTGTTTGTGGTCAACCTCATCAGGGAGGAACTGATTTGTCCCACCCAGTGTAGGAACGACAGACCACTAAACGAATACAAACTGTGGTCTCTCAGGTATATCATAAATCTCCTCTTTGTCTTTTTCCTGGCAGCTGCATCTCCAACATCCTATCAATATCCCACTGTCCCTCCTCTGGACATGTCCAAACCATCTCAATCTGGTCTCTCTAACTTTATCTCCCCGTCCTTCAACCTGTGCTGTACCCCTGATGATCTAATCTCTAATCTTCTCCATCTTTGTCACTCCCAAAGAATGACAAAGATGTACTGAATCCTAAAGTCTTGAATCTTTGCGTCCTCTGCTCCACCTGTCTCCTTCTCATTGACACACATGTTATACTTGTTACAGCTGACTTTGTCAGTCATTGCTCCCAATTCTCTGTGAACTTTCTTCTATTTTTTTAATTAGCCCTATTGTTGTTTTTTATCTCTGCCTTTGTCTTATTTTATTATTTAAGTATATAGTAAATATTCAAAATGTGCCAATGGTGTTGAAAAAGGCTGTTTCCATTTGTGGAATAAAATTTTTAAAAATACATGGATTTGGATGAAGACATTGCAATGAATTGAATGTAGAAATATATTAGCTGTGTGTTAAATGTTTAAGACAACAAAATGAGACCAAAGGGTTATTTTATGAAAAAAAGATAAACAGGAAATTTAACAAACCATCTCAAAATAATTCTAAGTTATTCAAATTATTTCTTGTGCACCTATGTTTGACCCTTTTGTACAACACAGAATGACTGGCAATTTCATTTCTTCTGCTTATTTTCCATCCAGATTATTTGGTTGTCCTGTTGCTTTGTACCAAACAGAACCTGTTTCTGGTTGTGAGTGGGCCACAGCTCGGTTTTTATTATGCATATATGCGTGCATTTGTGCAGAGTTGGGTCTTGCAGAGAGGATTCTCCTTTCGTGGAGTGGCCTGAGGGGATTTCTTTCATGAAGTCAGATAACATCCAGACAAACCCTCTTCCTTCTTTTCATAACAGTTCTTTAACCTTCATAAATGAAGCAGAGGCAGGAAGAGAAGGGCGTAGAGAGAGGGGTAAAGTTGTGGGTTGTGTTGGGGATGAAGCTCTGATAGAAAGATGGTGAAGACCAACTCCCTGTCTGACTTGCTTTCAGGATCAATAATGTTCAGAGATCTGCTGAGCACTCCTGTCTGGCAGCTCCACCGTAGGGGCTGGAAGAAATGGAGGAGAGGTAGGAAAAGTAAGAGAAAGGGTGTTGAGAAAGCCTCTCTATCTATGTCTTGTCCCTTTTTGTGATGAGGAAGAATTGAGAAAGACAGGAATGTATAGAAATAAGAAAAAAGAGGATGGATATCCACCATGCAATCGTGCATACACACCAAGTTCTCCTTTTACAGAGCCACAAGGTTACAGAGTCAATACAGAAGCACACGGCCCACCAATAAATAGGACTTGGGCTGTTCAATCAACAATGCTGCCAAATCCCCGTTGTTATGTGTTGCAGAACTGAACTGTACCTGGGCCTCCTACCTGTCCCCTAAATATCCTCTATTAAAGTCCTCACTAATCAAATTATCTGCAGCATTTTGTCATTGAATTTTATAGGTGAGTCTGTTGTGGCATAAATAGCGGACATAAAGAGAGTTGTTACGTCATGCACCTGTTGTAATAAAGCCGTTAGTGACTCCTCCACAGTGCCTCAAGGTCACGGACACCTGAGCTCTACTCTTTTTCTTTTCCCACATTTTTTACTTGACTTCTCTGCTTGGAGTTTAGGTGGCTGGGTCTTTTCCTCCTGGCCTTTTACCAATCCTGTGATAGACCTGATCCTTTCATCTCCCTTCCCTAATCCCGTCTAGAGAAGCCTTCTCTTCACCCCTCCTCCCATTGCCTCCCTTTGCTCTTTTGAACTCCATGCCTCTTCTTATTTTAGCGTGTCCTTACACTCTTCATGTCTCTTTTTTCTTGTCTGTTCTTCCTTCTTGTCCACCTTTATCACCCCTGCCTTTACCTTATTTTTCTCACCCTATCTGTCTGTGACTGCTGCCACACGTTTGGCTGTCCTAAATTAAGTTAGTGATTAGTTGACTGCCCCTATCATTGGTAGAGAGCAGGTTGGTCCTCCCATCCCATATTGACTGGGAGTGTATTGTCTGTAACAGTTTGACCAGTGTAATCCACCCACCAGGGACAAAGAGCACTACCTTGACTACTTAGTCACCTTTGAAGGATATTAGCCCCCTGATAGGAGCCATGCTCCAGCCTGCTGCTGCCTACCCAAGAACCCAATAATCACACCTCTGGCTCTTTTCTGATCACAGAAAACGTGTTTAACTTCCGACTGCTGTGTAGGAAGATGGATGACTGTTGACACAATGCTGTTTTTAACTGAGACCAGAATATTGCTGTTGTATTTTGGCCATTCCCGTACACAGCAGAAACAATTGTATTCTCTGACATCAAAACGTTTTGAATACAGGTGTCAGAGTGGAAGGTGTTAGAAAGACACATGGGCGCTACAGACGGCTGCAGTCAATAATTTTTCTGTGCTTAGAGGAGAAGATGAGTAGATGAACAGCAGTAAGAATGACGGACAGCAGATCGGTTTATCAAAGCTTCTGACACAGAACACACACGAGCTATGCCATACCTTAAGTTACAAATGCTGAACGTACCTGTAGCTGTTTTCTGTAGAACCTGTAGCTGCTCTGTTGCTCAGAACTGAAGTGTCTGCGCTCATGATCATGTTGTAAAAATACAACAACAAGTCTTAATGCCAGCTAATAACCTGTCATAGAAACAACAGTGGGTTCCAATTTGTTTGTGGTCTCATTTAAACAGCAATGGCAATCACAGCATAACCAGGTGAATGTGTAATGTTTTAACAATCAAGATCTGAAAATCTTTTTGTTTTCAGAGGAATGTTGGCCTGGAACATCAAGGGTACACTTGTGCATGAATGATAATGTTAATTATAGCTTTTGCTGTTTCAGATTTCCGAAACTGAATCTTCATGAAGTAACAAACATCATTTGTGAAGATGATGGAGTCCCAATCTGATCCTTGAAGCTACACCACTTATTGTACCTCGCTCTCTCTTCTTCTGCTTCTCTTTTCTTAAACTACACAAACACACATTCACACAGGGAATAAGGAGGTTGCTATGGGAACGGCTGGTCAGAGTTTACCAGAGGGGAAACAAAGTAGTGTTCATGAGAGCAGGCTGTTCTGTGCAGAGGAAGCGCTGATACTCTTAGTGTGACGGTGCTGGTGTGGGTTGTGTCACCTTCAGTTGGAGAAGTTTGTTCTGCATCTGAAAACACAGTTATGTGATATTCTCAAGATGTTGTGTAAGTGTTATAAATGAATCTTAGCTACTACCACAACAAACGTTAGATCCATTTCTGAAAAATCGTCTGTATTATAGCCTGTTCTGTGAATTTCAATTTCTGATTGATTTGATTTAACGTGACTCGAAAACGTCCACATTTTTAACTCAGCTTTTTTGCTTTCCCTCTGTTTAGGCAGGTGAAGAAAAAGTTTTGACAATAATAAAACTGCCATCATGTTTGAATGATTCCATTTCGACTCTAATGCCTCTTCAGCCCTGCCCCTTTCTGGGTTTGCTTTAAAACACATGTTCCTTTCTGTCTCTGTTTTTTCATAACTCATAAAAGGTTTCCCAACAGCCCAAAGTGAAAACCCTAAAACCACATCATCATCTTCTGCCTCTGTTCCTCCTGTCCCTCCGTCTACCTCTGTGTGTTGCTCTATCTGCCTTTCACCTCTCAAGCTTTCCTCCATCCATCCCCAGGCCAGGGCACAATGCAGACCCTCTGTCCTGCAGCAGGGAGAATTCAGGCCTGAACTAACAATATCACCAAGGCTGCCTGAATGCCGCCAAGCCCCATTGTGCTCTGTCAGAGGGGAGTTAACACCCATGTCTGAGCCCAATGAATAGTATTATTGTGTCTGAGACATACATCGCACCCCAGGTCCCCATGCATGTCCCCCTAGCTCCCCTCCCAAACCTGTCCCAATAGAATAACCACTCTTGCACTCCCCTTTAACAGAAACTTCCAAAGCCTGGCTAGTCCTCTGCACTTCTCTATTCCCCTGGCAGTTAACCTGAGGGTTTTACTCTGTTTTTAAGATGTGCAGAGGGGTGGCAAGATGTGGCTTGTTGCAGTTCTGTAGTGACTGTGACAAAGGTATATTCTTGGTGATTGTGCAGTCGGTGATGGGGGCGGGGGTTAATGTGGACATGGCTTTTTCTCTTTTCTGGAACACAATAGGACCTTGAACCCTCAAAGAAATGTGCTCCCATCTGCTATTATCATAAGAAGAGAGCTGCCAAACCATTTTAAAAAACTCTGGATGATTCAAAAGCTGATATGTTTCCTTTAACAAAGTTTCTAGGGGGACTACTGGTCTGGCCCAAACACTTTCATTCCTTCACACTCACTATGTGCACAGACAAGAAAAATGGAGATGGAAATAGCCTGTTGAGTCAAAGTGTTGCTTTTATTATTGATGCATAAACATTAAAGCATCCTTATTAGCATTCTGTTAAATAGGATCTGACCTGTATCTCATTGTGCAACTTTGAACACAACTATGCAAACTACGTATCTACGTGCAGCCTAATTAAAGATAATGTGCTATGACTTTCATATAGTGGCACATTTGACATTTAGTCTAAACTTGCAAAAAAATGTATGAAAATAAACTCATTGGCTATCAATGATTTTTGTCAAAACAGACAAGAAAACTCAGCTCTGTTTGGAGCACTAACTGTTATGATCAGATCACTTATGTGACAAAATGAGTAACATCCTTTGTATTATACCAAAAGTCTTCAATATTAAAATTACTTTTTCCTATTTTTGTACTTAATGGGAAAGCAGGTCACCTGCACTTTAAGGCTTAAGTTTCAGGTCAGGGAGTGATAGCCACAGGTTTGTGGTTACCACAGTAACCATAATCAGCCACTGCCAGCAGCTTTAACATTTCTTTACAGCTGATACATCAAAATGTAGACAATTTTTATTAGTTTAGATTATTATTATATTTTTAAAAATATAATGTAACTTTTTGGCTTTGCCAGGAGTGCGGTGCTTAAAGCAAAAACCTTTCAATCCAAATGTTTTTAATGTATTCAGTAGATGCAATGGTGATTTTTATGTTGGACCTTCTTTTGCTGTATTTTGTCATTGCTCGTATAGGCAAGCAGCATCTCACTGCCTGACACACTTAACTCTCTGCAGTTTCTACACTCGGAGGTTAGCAGGTTCATATTACCAGCTGAGAGAGGATGCCAAAAATTCTCACCCATGACTTCTTGATCAAAGAGCAAGATTCACACTCAGAGTGCTGAAAGTTGAGATTAACTTTTTTCTTTATCTCTGTCTTTTTTTGTTTGTGTACAGCTGGAAAAGAGAAGCCGTGCAGGAGAAGGAGAAGCTGGTGAGCAGAGTGGGTGGAAGAATGGTATGAGAAGAGGATAGAGGTGGTTCGAAGCGAGTGAACCCAGAGCAGGTGAACACAGCTGTGGATCGCCATGGGCTCTCTGGCTGCTTCCTCCTGTGGCCCTTGGTGTTGCGTACTGGGGTCCCGAAAAGCCAGCCAAGGCTGCAGCATGAGTGGGCAGGCTAGGCCCGGCAAGCCAGGAGAGGCAGGTGATGCAGGCGAGCCGAGTTCCCGTTCCCGCCGGCTAAGAGCTTTCCTCAGCAGACTGGAACAGCAGAAATCAATATAGAGGAGAGAGGCTAGCAGAGGTTGCCCATCACTGCCTGCAGGCCTTGGAGCCCAGGGACCAACCACCACCACTACTCCCAGCTCCTCTCTCCATCTTCCATCTTCCTCCTGGAGTCCCAGCACCAGCCAGGTCCGGGGCCCTAACCTTGCAACTGCCCCACTCAGACGCTGTGTGTCAGTGTACGTGTGTGGGGGAAAACAGAAACACTCTTAATGTTTGATTCACCCGGAGGTTTTTTCTCTGGTGTTCAACACCACTTGGTAAACCTTTGTCAGAGAAACTGGAAGGAAGGAGGATGGTACAACGTGACGTTGACGGACACTTTTCTCTCAGCTCCTGCTTCTCGCTCCACCTTCACTTTAGTGAACGAGGATCGGTCTGAGATGACACTCGAGATGTTTCAGCTCAGTGCTGTTTCCAGGAACCTATAGCTCACAATATTCCTAAGATGTTCTGAGCCAGGATAAAAGGACAATTTGAACTTTTTCCTCTCATCTACTGTTTCAGGCAGAACCTGTCTTTTCACTTTAGATTTTCTTACAGCAGCAGCTCCCATCAGAGGATATGGCAGTGCCGTATTGATCTGTAAGGTAGAAGAGAGAAAGGTGGGCCTTTGTACCTCATGCTTGTGTGTGCATGTCTGTGGGGGGAATAGCACCTGAAGTCCACTTACTGCTGTGCAGAAGAGAACCCATGACGGCACAAAGTCAGCAGTTGCTAATTGAGTGAGAGGTGGGATGGAAAGGACCATGGTTTTATAAGTGCACTGCCCCCATTTTGAAATCTGACTTTTTTCACCCAGATGTTTGAAGAAAAATTCTATTTGACATCAGTGTAAAAATGAACACTGCACAAAAACACAAAAGAGACAACTTCCAGGGATAAAAGGATTTGAAATCTTTGCACTGGCCTTCAGGACAAATGGACAGTTTCCCAAACTAACAAGAGGTTATGTTGAGACGCACACCTCTCGGTGAGTATAAACTAAATATTCACTTTTGTAGCCGTGCTGAATGAAGTGTTTCTTGCCATAATAAAAGAACATTCCCTCCTAGAATCCTACGTGTTTTTTAAGGCGGATGAAGCGTTGTGTTCATCTCGTCAGTCAGCCCTGAGCTGTGTTCTTTATGTCACAGACTGTTGGAGACACTTGTTCTAAGTTGTCTGCACCAGGGAGGATATTAAAGTATGATTACAACTCCCCACACCTCCAACCTCTCTCCTGGCACACATGGTGCCTCTCTTAGCCTCAGCCTGGCAGCGACCCATGCTTACAAAATGGCCGATTCCTGTCTGCCAGCTGTCTTTCCTCAGCCAACATGGCGCTTAGTCGCCTGGTTTTTTTTCTTCATTTTTTTTGTTTTGGCCTAATGCCTGCTGTTTGCCATCTGCCCTGTGATTGTTAACGGCTATGCAAATATCTTGTAATTGCCTTTACATGTGCTTGATGCTTAACTCCCTCCCCCTCAGCTGTAAATAATAGCAGAAGCATAAAAGGAACGTCAGAAAACACAATCCTGTGCGATTCCTGAATGAATTTGCAGCAGGAACAATTAGCAAATGAATGTCGTTACTTGGCCATTTTTTTAACTTTGCTATAAACCCACCTTCTTCTGCATACAAATCACCAGCGCTGTTCTTATTGCGTTAGTTGAACAAAATACAGCAGCACCTCGCGGCTCTTCAGAGCAGGCTGGTTCGGAGACACTTGTGTATTTTCTCATTGTGCCATATGTGATATCTGTGGTTGGCTGCATCACAAGAGTACCCTGCCTCCCGTGACAGGCGGAGCCCACACTGTAAAGGAGGAGCTGAAGCAAGGGAGAGGCATAACATAATGACCTCATTAGCATGCTCTGCACTCCTTGCTATAGACCCTGGTGCTCTGCTGCGCCGTGGGACCCACGGGTGTACGCCCTTCTCACAGCACTTAGCATGCAACATTGTGTTCTCCTCACACAATGCAGCGCTTCATACAGGCTTTATTACGCCTTGTCAAAGCACCAGGGATCAGGGGTATCAGTGCAGAAGTAGCAGTGTACACACTGTGTGTGTGGAGCGGGAGATGTCTTGGTGCTTAATGGTTTTAATGTGGCGTTTGCCTCACTCTTGGGTACTGCTGTTGCACACAGACATGCATTTGTGTTTCTGTGCTTGTTTTATGCAATTGTCTGTTTTATTGTCAGCTGAAATTTCTGGGTTTTTTCAGCTGTCAGTGTTGATTATTACCGAGGCAGATCTGGCGACACGTCCTGAAACTAGTCCACTTGTTCACAATAAAGACCTGCTAAACAGCTTCTGTTGTTAGCCTTAAGTTGCCTTAGCTTTGAACTGTGCAGGAAACAGAAGGGAGATGGCACATTTTTGTTTTGTAGCATTCAATTCAGCTTTTTGTATGTTGTTAGGATAGCTAACAGCAAACAAAGAACCTTGATAATTAATAAACATAAATTGTTCAAAACAACAAAACTCAAAGTCACTGAAACTCAGTCTCAGTGTGTTTCATTTAGCATTATGTTGGATGATTTGCTCACACTTTGAAAGGCAGATGATATTGTTCTGTAGATTTGTGAGTGTGTTTCTCTGTTAGCAAAATACCATGGATTTTAAATGAACTCAAAGAAAATAATCTTTGAACTTTTGGAGTCAACCCAAGTCAAGATGGACACCAAAACCAACTGATTTTAGGAATCACAAAAGTTGCCATGACTCCGTCACATTTACAGATATGGGGTGGTAGTAGCGATCTGTGATACTCTGAGCGCTAACACGTCATGAGAGATCTCGCAAATCACGTGAGATCGCACATAACCCTTTAACGTGTAATTTCTTGTAATAATAATAATAATCTATATAATAATAATAATCTATATAATAATAATAATAATAATAATAATCTATATAATAATAATAATAATAATCTATAAGAGACTAAAACTCTGGCAAAAAAGGCAGCAGGCTACGTCTGTTCTTTTAGGGAATGCTAGGCGTTAAATCAGAAAATATAAAATGCAAATAAGTGTTTCAGATGTTTAATGGTATTATTTACCATCCACAAAAATGTTTGGTTCATCTTTCTATTTTTTTCAGATTAAAGCAGAACAGATGAAGTCCTCACAACACTGCAATAAAAATAACGAGTTGGTTAAAAATCAGCTCCGTGTGTTTACTTTAGGTAACAACAGAATTAAACTCATCAATTTATTAAATTATTTGTTAGTGAAAAGCAGCAGGAAGAATTTAGTAAAGACTTTTACAGTTTTGATTCAGCCTTTAATGCATGAGAGATGGGCATTTATTTATTTTGTTCCAACCATGAGGTGTTTAAAGAGTCTTATTTTTTAAAAAAAGAGTATTTTGTTTAAAACTACAGGGAGATGCTTGGTTCTGTATTAAATATGCGATGAACATTCCACTCATTGAGCCGCCTGCACTGCATGAACACATCCTGTTCTGCGTTTCAGCACTTTGTGCCCTGGTGAAGCTTTTACCTTAATGACAATGGCCTTGTGTTACACCGCTGCTGGCGTTCAGAATTTCATTTGCACAACATGAGCACGACAAACACGCTTGTCTTGTGTTCCTCCTGTTGACTTGAAACTCTTTCGTTTCAGTCTTTGTTGGTATTGTTGGGGTATTTTTGGGTTAGAGGCTTTTGCCAGTAAATACCTTTTTTTTTGCTAATGGGATTTTTTAAGCTTTGTGTCCATCATGGCTATCACCAAACAATCTTTAATGGAGAAAAATAAGGAAATGTTATCACTTGTGTTTCATGTAAAATAAAGATAAGAGGCAGAAAGAGCAAGATAAATACTGACGATCATACAAACTTGGAGGTGTTTTTGTTTTAATCTTTTAAGCAACTTAAATGTTGAGTGTTCATTTGTGTGAGTTGTCATCCAGCCCACTGCAGCTTTTCTCATTCTGTCTGCCCATTGCTTTTTATTTGCTCGGTTATTGATTGAACGTTCTCCACCCTCTGAAGTAATAGTTGCTGAAAGCATTTACAGCTTTCACTCATTTGGTCCAGAACTGCTTTACACATCTTTTTTCCTCTTGTATAACCAAAATATATGCTTTTTGGTCTCATGTGAGACTGAAATAAAAAGTAAAAATAAATGGTTAGTTTTTAGATTTACCACAAAAAGAAAACTTTTAGTCGAGCTTGCATTTATTAATCTGAAATGTTCACATGTGTGAATACAAAGATAAATTATCGTCTGTGTTTTCTGTGTACTTTCCTGCACCTTTTCCTCCTCATTGCTTCTCACCTGTCAGCTATCGGTGATCAGTCCTCTCTTCAGCTGTTGTCCATTTACTTCTCTTCCTCTGTTTGTATTTAACCCATCATTGTATGACTTGCCCACCCTGCTGTCTGTTTTTGTAGGTTGCTGTCACATCAGCTTTTTGCTTCTTTAGCCCTAAATAATCTTTTATTTTTCTGTAAGGTCCTCGCGTCTGTCTGCATTTTACATCAGCACCTCACACTCATGGTGAATTTAAGAATCTTAGTTTAAATTAAACTCCTTGATATAATGTCTATCTAAATTTTAAACAAAAATCTTGTGTGATCAGTTAGTGCTCAAAGCGTTTGACAGGATAACTCTCAGCTAAATGTTACCGCACTAAATGTTCATGTAGTTCATGACATAATTTGCAAAGAGACAAACACACACTCACACAGGAAATTACATTAGCACCCACCTACTATGATGGCAGGGGATAATTAAAATGAAAAAGAACTGTTCTGTAGAATGTAATTAAGAATATAATTGTATAAATTGAAAAAACTGTAATTCTTGTCCTGTTAGCGACCAAATATACCAAAGCTATTTCATTTCATTGATGCTTGAACACATTCTTCTCTGAAAATACTCGTCTTAGGAAGAAATTCCCCCATCAAGAGCTGCTGCTGAATCCTAATGCAACTGCAACACTGAGCCCCAAGTCTGATTATAGACTCAGGAAAAAACAGTCAGGCATTTATCCAAGTCACTGATTATGTCATTTCAACAGGCTCCAAACACTCAGACAGGCCTCGACAGCTCAGAGGGGAGAATTATGAAGCTGGATTGGAAAAGAGGCTGCATGAAAAGGAAATGAAAATGGAGCTGTGCCGTGTGTGTGTGATTAAACTGCCTGCTCCAAAAGCAAAATGCCACGCTGGTGGAACACGGGCCTGAGACTTGGGCATAATGAAAATGTAGAGGTGGCAGGGTTTGAACCCTCGGAATGATCACACACTCATTCATGCATGCACACACTCCTAAATTATATATATTGTGCGTGTGTGTGTGTGTGCGCGCACGATCAGGCTGAATGGACTATTATAGACATTGAGGAACACGTGCATAAAGGTTCAAAAACTGGAAAGAGAAATTTATTTGATAAAATTTTAAAAAGCTCCTCAGATTGAAAAAAAACTTTGCAGATTTTAATGTTTACTGTCTCAGAGTCAGAGGCAATTCAGCCGATGAAAGGAGCAGAGAGCGCCTCGGTCATGGAGCTCATGGAGAAACAAGCTAAAGCAGAAAGGAGTGAGGAGGGTGCACGGCCAGACGCCTGAGCTGCACTGACTTCCATTCAGAAATGGGCTAAGAAGGACCTCGCAGGTCAAAGTCAGAGGAGATGGGGGGAGGGGAGGTCGTCAGTCCTCCCCCGTTGGCCGTTTGGCTTGTCTGGAAGCTGTTCGCCTATTTTCTAAGCTGCTTCTGTTTGCCTCGCAGAGACGAGTAGAGCAGAGAGAATGAGGATCCCGCCCCCAGGCCAGTCTCCAGTCAGACCTGAGCCGAACCGTGCCAGATACCAGTCCTGCGGGCCAGTCAAGCCCATGGTCAAACACCCCCCCAGCCAAATCCCAGTCAGACTATTTGACAGCCACCCCCCACCCCCACCACCGTCTGTCTCAGTCTGTTGCCTTCTGTAATTTAACATGTCTACTCGGGGTTCACTGACTACGCACGCCTCAGACACATGCATCTTTTAATGTGGAGGTCCTCAAACTGGGGTCCCAGGACCCCCAGCTGTCCATGAACCGTAGCTCAGGAGTCCTCAAAAAGCTACAATAAATTCTTAATTTTGTTTCATTTCAAATCCTGCATAAATAAAACCACAAGTCCAATTAAACAAACATACTAAACCAATATATATATTTATATAATTATTTATATTTGATTTAGGGGTTAAAATGACCAATTAGCATGAGGTTTTATGAGAGAGACCATGGAAACCCCCCCTAAGGGGACCCCAGACCCAAACAGTTTGAGAACCCCTTTTTTGAATGCATCACTTTGGAATGATTTGAGTTTTATAGGGAATAAAAAACACTCGATCAAACTACCTTTGGTCACTTTGCTGTCCATGATACCAACTATTCACTTTGTTGTGCTTTATATGTTTGTCTCCTCAGTGAGTCTGTGAGCTGCTTACCTTAAAATAAACTGTGGAAGCCCTTTAAAAGGAGGGACTGTGGTGCACGGGGGGAGGAGAGGAGAAAAGAGGGGTTGTAGAAATAGTCAGGAAGCAAGGGCAGAAATGGAGAGGGGAGCGGGCACAAGTGAACACGCCCAGCGGTGTGCCTGCTTTCCTTTTTCATCAGGGACTTCTGCTTCATTAGACCGTCTGAAAAAAAAGACCCGCTTTCCCCTCATCTCCTCAATAGACAAGTCCCCCTTCTTCCTTTATGGCTGAGAGGGTTCTCCTACACCGTCCTCATCCCTGTTTGCCTTCACGTTTCTGCCTGTCTTTCTAATTGTCTCAGCTCGCTCTGAAAACAAGCTAAGTAGCTGTAGTTTTGCTCCACCACCACCACCACCACCTATCCTCCTCCCATCCCCACAGGCTCCCCTTCTTTGCTCATTCACTCACCTTGGTCAGACACACCACCCACCTACTGCTTAAATCCCTATCAGCATGTCAAGTAAATGTCTGCCCAGCTGGGGTTCTCACACACACACACACACACACACACACACACACACACACACACACACACACACACACACACACACACACACANNNACACACACACACACACACACACACACACACACACACACACACACACACACACACACACACACACACACACTCTTTCCCCCTCCTGCTCTCCTGAGGCAGTGATCTGACAGGATGGGTTGACTAGCTGACTATATCTGCAAACGTTTCTCTTCGCTACTTCTGGGTTTTTTTCATCGTTTTTCCCATTTCTAATTAAAGTGCTTTCTCTAAGAAATGTGCAGAACAAAAGTTTAAGCTTTCCATTCAATGTTTGATCAAATGTTTTTTCAGAGTCCTGTTCTCTGAACTTTATTATCTTCTAATACAATCAGCAGCTGATAAATCTGGGCTGTACATAAAGAATTTAAGCTATTTCTTAAAGCAACTCTGCACAAAGACCAAAAACAAATTGCATATTTATGTAGTTTGTTTTGTTTTTTATTTCTATTTCTCCACTGTTTCGACAAGCACACAGGAAATTTGTCGAAGTAAAATTTACTCAAATAGAACAAAATTTTACTCAGAAACAGATAACATTTGGTCCCTCTCTAAAAGAAATGAAATTCACTCTTTTATTAGCTGTTTTTAAGAATCAATTCTCAAATCAGAGTTAATATGTTAGTCTTTGCTAATTAGTTTTTATTCTTATAATATCTACGCTGATTGTTCTGAATGTTCTCTCCCACTCTAAATATCACTCTTTTAGCTCAAAGTGAGGAAAATAATTTTATCATTATTATTACATAAGAGTTGCACAATGAGGTTTTATCAATTTAAGATTAAACAGAGCAACATTTTGCTTTTTTCCACCTTTCATTGGGTGATAATATTTTGTGTTTTTGTCTGTTTATGTTAGCAACATATGTCACCAACCACAGGGTTTCTGTCATGAAAGGAATGGAGTGAAAGAAATGCTCGGCCTTTTATTTAATTTATTATAACTGTTAGATTTTGGGCAGAACTTTTGTTGTTTTATGATATTATTTGTTTGTTCTTAGCATCAGATTTAAAGAAGACTTATTTTCCTATTTGTCTAAACTGTCACATCAGCTCATCTTCCATTAAAATGCTATTGGATGATGGTTTGTATAATTAGTTTTTGCTGTGCCCTTAAAGCACCACAATGTGCACAACAAACCCCAACTCTGTGTGAGTTTCTGACTCAAACACCTCTGAACATAAAGAGGAACACCTCCATCTGCAGACAGGACCAAACATATAGGATTCCTCTGGGAATAATGTGACTGTTTCCAATTTTGAGCACCCCTCCTTTTGTAGAGCCTTTCAATCGTTACTTTATAAAACCGTTATGAGCTCAGAGCATCTTTTTCTACACGCCACCATCTTTGTGGAAAAGTATTTGGATGCATTCTCAGCTCTGTGAACCATCATCTCTTTGAGCTGCTGGTGGCGGCTGTAGATTCTCGTCTCCTTGAAGGATAGCAAGCTAAAACAAAAACATGCTCTTTGGTTGTCTGGGAACCCCCCTCCCCCTACCCCTCTAATTAAACTACAATATAATTACAGCCAGGGCGAATTTCACAGATGTGTTTTCCTGCCAGTAGGCATTTTTTTGTTGTTTTGCTTTTCGTTTGCTCTTTTCTTCCTGCCTGCCGCATGCATGATTTTGATCAGGCAGCATTCAAGTAGCCCAGATAGGATGGGGTCCTTGCTGCACGTGCAGGGTAAGAGGAGAGGAGAAAAGAAGGGGGGAGCCAAATGTGTTCTGCTCATATTGAGATATTTATGGTGAGTGTTCATGCATTTACACACACACAGTCTAGTACAGCTGCTGTTATGGGGACTTTGCATTGACTTCCACTATTTTCAACAGCCTAACCCCTGACCCTAAATCTAACCTCTGATGGGACACGGTTTGAGTCCCCACAAGTAGGTGCGTATGCCAAATTTTGTCCCCACATATTAGGGAATACCTGCCCACACACACACACACACACACACACACACACACACACACACACACACACACACACACACACACACACACACA
>JAVKLF010000083.1:12683457-12693890 GCA_034783495.1 Millerichthys robustus | reverse complement strand
ATTTTTCTTTCAATTGTAAAACAATAACCCACTGATGGCATGGACACGTACAGGGCACCAGATCAGGGTCAGACTCTGGGGGACACTGATGGATGACAAGACTTCATCTCCTCACATATAGGGAACCCTTTTTCATATTTCCCATAACTCTGTTTTTTTCCATTTATTGGAGAAAAATGAGGGTTGTTTAGGGAGCAGATAAGAGTAGATAAATTAATTTATTCATGTTGCTAATTTTGTAACTGTTAAATATTTGACATCTTGCCTTTCTTTTGTATGCATACTGGTTTTTTTCCCATGCATGGAAGATATTGTTGCTGACCATAGTTCTTGAGCTGAGTTGCTAACATCACATTCTTGATCATTTTTGCACAAAATCCATGGTAGGAAATTTGGGAACGTGACTTATTCTTGCAGAATATCAGTTTTAAAAAGCTTTTTTTCACTTTAGCAACGACTGGGTTGTTTCTTTTTCAGATCATAAACAATTTACTGTGTTTTAATAGATGCATTTAAGAACTAGTAGAATTTATATCATCACTAAAACCCTAAAAACATTCAGATTTCACTAATGTATTTAAGTTCCATGATAGAGCTCATGTTTTACTTTTCACAAACCACGTCAAGACTGAGCTTTTTTTCAAACAATGACAAATAAAAATTTATTTTATTTTGTTATATTTTAATTTGTCTTGATAGTTCTACTAAATGGTCTTTTCACAGTATGTTTGTATAAATTTGCCACTTGTTGAACCTTTTCTTGTACAGTGACATTTTATAAATTCAATTTAGTAAAGTGTGATATGTATTTTAGCTATTCTATGTAGGTATCTTGATGCTCGGTACTTAAAGCACTGTAATGAGTGGACACAGTTTAAGCTTAAGTACTAGCTATATTTTATCCAATGCCTCTGTTTCTAATTCTTACATTGTTTTCAATAAATTTCCAATAAAAGTATGATTGAAAAATTATTCATTTAATGACTTATCTTTTACTTTATTCATGATATTCATTGGATTGTGTTAGATTTCCAATGAAACAAGTCTGAGTGTCTTGTTCTAGAAAGGTCCAGTGAATAACAGGACAAAAGTAAAGAAATGTTTTGGTAGGAATATATAATTTGGTTCTATGATTGTAAATTCAAAAGACATTTGTGGGGATGTTTTTGTTAGGTCACGCCTATAGAATATTATATTTTACTAGAAATTAAAATTCAATTTCAGTCAACTTTCTAAAATAAAAATTAGTCTGTAAAAAGGACTGGATATAGTCTTCCATTACATTTGATCAAATAATTTCAAGGTTTTTGTTTTTAAAAATGATAACATTTATCGCAGATTGTGTTGCTCATATGACTGCATTTTACTTTTCTTTTGTGTAAAGTTGCACACACTTCAAAAGGCTCCCAACTGAGCTTTTAAATAATTAGTAAGTCAGCTGAGTCTACTTGTATATGCATCAGTCTTGTAATACTGCACATTTGTAAAGCATTCCAATAGTAAGGTTTCTGTAAGAATCTAACTATGCTTGTGCCACAGATAAATTTGAAAATAGGTTTTCGTAAAGGACAATAATCTAGAGAATGTCTTCCTAAAAAAGAAAACAAACGCAAAAATGAATTTTAAAAAACATTTGTTTTGTGTGGTTAATTCAGATGCCATAACTTTCCAGTCAGAGCTGTGCTGCAACAATAAAGAGACACTTTAATGAGGATAGTCAACACATTTCACACAATGTTGTATTTTGTAGTGTTTGATGTGCTGATGAACCATCCCTGGCCTGGACACACAATGCATATCAGAAACAGGCAAAGACTCTGGGTGGCACAGGAAAGTTACGTGTGTTCCAAAGTTTTCTTAAACGAAAGTTCATCATGTTCCCATCAGATATGGATTTTTGGCATAATTTAGTTTTTTTTATTTATCAGGAAGTGGGGTAGCCAGTAGCCTATATTGATCTTTAGAAAAACTGTTGCCTTTGAGAAAGTAGTACAGTAAATGAAGCTGCTGCAGCTATAAAATGTGCAAATGTGCGAAGACCTAGAAAATACTGTCAAAAATGGTGCACATGTCTAAATTGGGAACAGAAATCACGTATAAACAACTCAAGGACAAAAAATCGCACCCTCCGTCACTTCCGTCGAGTAGTTGTAAAATACATTTTCTATATGTCTTAGCACTTAACATTTCCGAGGTGTGTATGAACGCAGCATGACGCCGCCTGTGGTGGCTCATTACATTATCTGGCAACCGGAGTGGCAGCGGACAGAAGAGGGGATCCCCGGGATTTTTTACGCCAAAGCCAGCTAAATACATCAAAGAAGTGAAAATTGCTGGGGAACTCGACTAAGCTGCTTCTGTACATCGTAAGTTCGTTCAACTTTATTTTAATACCATGTAATCTTCTCCGATATCTTACATTTTAATTAAATGTGACGATGACGGAAGTTTTTTTTTCTGTCGGCTTTAGCTCAGCTAGCATAGCTTGATCTTAGCTAACATGCAAGAGGTAACAGTTTGTGTGTCGCTACACACACACCTAACCAGCACAGACTGCTCTCAAAAGTAGAGGGATATTAACTAAACTTTTTCGACCAAACTTCTGTTAGGTTGCCCCACTAACACTGAGTAAAGAAAGTTATCCACTATGTTTACTCATAATAAAGCAAAATAGTCATCTTAAGAATTGTAATTTCTCAGTGTAATTAACGGCTATTGGTGAATACGTCTAGCGACTCTTTGCAGACGACTGACCGGAGGTTAGCGTTAGCAGGCTAACTTAGCTTGCTCGTTAGCTCGCCTTGTAATACTATGAGACGGGGGTCATTGTCTGTCGTGTATAGCTATTTGGGAGTATTGAAACACACAAAAGACATATTGTGATTCGTAATAACACATTAAAGGGGAAGGGGTTGCGCGTTTTCAACGATTTAACGAATCTCTGGAACCGTTGATAATTATATGCTGATTGCTCGTTTTATTTAGCCACTGGTAGCCGGACAGATGGACAGGTTGTTGTTGGGAAGCCAAGTTAGCATCCGGTAGCTTGTTGTTGTTGTTGATGATGGGCTAGATTAAAATATGCAGTTATCCTTTGGGGCCAAGTTGCGTCACTAAGTTTGTGAACATAATCACTCGTGTTGCGCTAGGATATTTTAAGTTCCCCCATCGTTCAATTTAACCGTGGATGTGTGCGGTTTTGGCTCTCCGAGCCATTGATCTCATAACTTTGTCAGATTAGCTCAACCGTGAAAAGACTTTATGGAGGCGTAATGGTGGACGATCAGTCGGTGTGTGTGGCTGTCCCTGTCCACCACGGCTTAGCTGCGATCATCCACGGCACAGTAAGAACAGTAAACGCCTACCTTCACCTTTACTGGAAAAATAGCGTTTCCATGACTTGTGTCAAATTAATCTCTTGCTTACTGTCAATTTTTCACTATGGCTGGCCAGCTTATAGTTTCTTGGGGGCAAAGATGTAAAAGTATTTTAATGTTTTATTTAGTTTTTACCAGTTGTGAGATGCTAAATCATGACAGTTGGTGTCTGTGGATCATTCAGGACTATCATTTAACTTACAGCACCCAGGTCATGTTGTCTGATAGGTCATATTTGACTTCCATTCAGGTATATTTTATAAGCCCAGCAACAAAATGGTTTTTTTGTTTTGCTTTTTTATTTTTTCCCAAACAAATGTCCTCTGTTTAGATCAAGCAAACTGTTGGCACCCTTGGCTGGTGGAAGAGGACATGTGTCACTTTGCATTTTATGATGTGCCTTTGAGTTGCCTGAGGAAGGGTCTCTTTTATACAAAAAAAGTCCTTTCTCTAAATGTGATGTAACCAGGCAGGCATCATCTTTTATTCTGCAGCATTATGTTTGAAACTTTAAAATATGTATGAATTGTTTACTTATCTATTTTTGTTTGCATTTATTATTCTCAAGGGTATCTGTTTATTATCACCATCTTTAAGTATATTATGGTTAAACATGCCGTATGTTTTATTTCAAAGCTGGAATTTTATCCAGATTTTATTCACACTGTAGCTTTTTAGGTGAAATTTTTGCAGGTTTTTTTAACATGAAACTGTTACATGTATTGACTTATGGTTTGCACGTTGAATTAACTTGCCTCCTACATTGCAGGAACTGTGATGTGACTATTGCGCATCTATGAAGATGATGATGACACAATGACGATGCTCAAACAATTTATTGTGCAGCCCTAGTTTCCAATATGGCATATTTCACAGAATACACTACAGCTCAATGTTTCTATTTCCTAAAATATGTGTTTACTCCAACATTTCATAGAATTTATTTTTGGCTACCGAAAGTATTTGTCTTTCAGTAATCTCATTGATGTAATCTTGAAGTAAAAAGTCGAAGGTTTAGAGCCATGCTTAAGTTGCCATCTCCCCAGGTTAATTCTTTTTAGATCTTGATTTTGTGTCACCCAAATAGGTTTAAGGAGATTGAACTTTTTTGAGAAAATGCTTCTCTGTCAGGTTATACTAGCTGTGTTTCCAGATGTCAGAACATAGGAGTCAACTTATTGGACAGGAGTAACCACCCAAAGGCCTTAGGCAACTTTGGAGCAGCAGCAAAGAAAATGTCTAAACTGTAATTTCTTGTTTACCCTGTTGATCTTTTTCAGGCATGTCTGTTAATTGTGACCATCCTTATCTTTTAAGGTATTGGATATGTACTGATTTATAATATATCAATTCATAACCTTCCACCGGGTCTAGCCACGCCTCCAGGTGTTGTACCAGGAACACATAGAAGATATACAATTATGCATTTTATTATAAAACAAAACTGAGCCTAGAAAAGCTGCAAATATATTGTGTCATGTAAATAATTAGTGCAAACAAAATAAGTTCTCTTTAGGCCTTTAGAAATATGTGTTTTGTTGGGAGGTGTGGTTGTTCACTATAAACCCTGTGGTGTCTAAGCTTCTGTCCTTAATGACATTTTTATTCAAATTACTTTTATACTTTAGTTTTAAATATAGTACTTTACACTTGAGTAAAAAGCTTGAGTTGATACTTCAACGTCTATATAAATATTTTAAAACCCAAGTATCTATATTTCTACTTGAGTAATGACTGAATACTTTTGATACTTCTGCGAGTGGCTGCGTGCTTTGCAAAATACTTATCATACATCACGAGTATTATATTAATGTTAACCCCTCTAGGCCAATTTAAATCTGCTGAACCATGGGTCCTGTGTTTGTAGCTATGTTATATGATTTTTATTCAGCAAATATGATTGATTAAAAACACTGATGCCTCAATACGCCGGCCAAACTGGTCACTCCGACTGGAGCTGGAGACCGCTCTCCCCGATCCAGCTAATCATTTTCTGTCAAAAATTATGGAAAAGTTGTTCTCCAGATTTATACAAATCTCTGAGATATTGTTGTCTTAAATATTACGCTAAAATTTGCATTTATTATTCATTTATTTTGGAGGACAATGTTTCTGCAGCTGATTTTTTTTAAGTGTGTGTGGAGGGGAGCTCACCACACAAGCGTGCAACCGGGTAACTGCAGGTACAGGGAGCGGCAGCAGCCAAAATACCTCAGATATACTATATACTGGATTTCATTTTGTTTGGCAAATTCTGTGATTCCATCCACGTTTTAAGCACAACCCATGCTTACTTCAACTCTACCAGCGACTGCTGACATCATTACATTTTTGTGCGTGCAAAGCTGTGTTCATGTGTGGCACGGAAAACCGCGCATTCTTCCACTCCTCAGTGCCACACTGATGTGTTTAGTTTCTGAAACATGGTACAAAGTGTTTTACCTTAAATCACTGTTTGTTAAAAAAGGTTCTACGGAATAGAACAAAACCTTCAGTGCTTTCCTTTGACACAAAAATAATAAGTTTGAGCTGGGGGAAAAAAATACTCCTGTGGTGAATTTTAAACTTTAGGCACAAATAATTTTAAATTAAGAGGCCATCAAGGGACATGAATTGTCTAAATTCTACAATGTTACACAAAAATATGGTAAAATCTTTGAGTGGCCAATACAAAGTTTTCTCCACCAGCCACTGTGACCGGTGGAGAAAATTTTTTAATTTCCAATACTGGCTGTACAGTAAGGAGCCATAATCTTTTATTTTTTTTCTGCATGGTGCTCGTAGGTTGTACCCGCCAGCAGCTCTTTTGGCGCAGGCAGACCTCAAGTGGCTCTGGTGTAAGACTGCCTTTTCTTTGCTATCGTCTCATCTAAAAGGGTCTGCGACCTACATGATCTATCTGTCAGCCCTACGTGTCTCAGATTGTGCCCGGATGGCTCTGGGGTTGCCCTGTGGCCAAGCATGGCATTTGTGCCAAAAGTGTTCTCGTTCTCATTGTCACCAACCATTGAGATTGGCACAGTTTCAGCCTGTGTTAGGAAGGGCTGGGGACAGTTCAGCCCATTGAGAGTGCTGAAGACATGCATTGCAGCTACTGTCGTTATTAGACATTCTCACTAGTGTGTTGTGGAGGCCCTAGGTTAAGTGGTCCTATTTCCAAGCAGCATCTCTCCCAATGGATTGTGGATGATATCTGCCATGCCTTTGCTGCAGGATGTGGTTCCCGCTGGTCCACGTGAAGGCACACTCTACCAGGAGCATCTCTGCTTCCTGGGCAGCTTTGAAAGTTGTTCCGCTGCAAGCAATATGTGCTGCTGCACGTTCACCAGATTTTAAAATATTAATGTGACCACATTTTATTGTGTTTTATTTTGACGGGTTGCTTCCGCCAGTGGGAGCTGGAAGCTTTGTGTAAAAACCAAAAATGGCGGAAAACAACTTTTATTGGGTTGTGGAGTATGTGGGACAAAAATGGCATTCTTCTGAAAAGTGCTGTCAGTGCATTCTTGAGCTGTGGAGGAAGATGACGAAAATCTCGGTGAAAACAAACAAGGAAGATGAGGAGAAAGAGAGGTAAAATGCAGTTACGTTAAAGCGTGAAAGAAACCAAAATAGACGCAGAGACAACACATTAGGTTTGTTTATTGATAAGACATAATTCACGTTTGCAGATGATGGAAGGAAACATGTACTCAGGTCCCAGCACAATAAAAGATAACAAGATTAACTCCCGAATACAGACAAAAAACATGCTTGTAACATACATAAAAAGAGCTAAGATCAGTGCAGGTTCATCCTCAACAAGATGGCACCATAACTTAGTGCTATTTAAGTCATCTTCTGAAAGTTCCTGTATTTATTCATATTGCAATGTATATTGCAAGGTGATTTTAAAATCACAATGTCACTTATTCCCAATATTGTGCAGCCCTGCTCTTACTGTGTTGTAAGTTTTTAACAATAGAAACCTCAGCCTTCCTCCTGTTTTTAGTCGTGTTTCCTTGTTTGATGTAAATGGCTTCTTCAATCTCTCAAACCTTTTGTCCATTTTGGTCTTCAAAAGAGGACTTTGACACTTGCCATACACCTAATCGTTTTTCAAGAGCTTCATACTTTACGAGCTTCACAAGCTTTGTGCTTTACAAGCACAGCAAAAGCACTCCCCTAAAGTAACCCCCTCAGACCTTCCAGTTGTTTTGGTGGTATGACGAGACTGTGGTATATCTTGGCATTGAAATGGGGTGAAAAAATGAAAACATTCTGACAGTATATTAACCTTCTGGAGCCTAGTCACATGACCTGTTTAAATCGCTCTAGCCGAAAAGATATGCCTGCTCTGAAACTTTGTTTCAATTTGTGTCAAAGGTAGAGACTGGTAAAGAGGTGTTTAAATTATGTTGATATATCAAATGAAACCTCAGTTATGATAAATGTTAATCCTTTTGGAAAAACTGTTGTGCATTGCCGTGGCAGGCAGAAAACATAGTGGAAAAAAACAACTCAACAACTGCTGTCAATTTCATCCTTCTCTCAAGCCAAAAACACCAAACACCCACCCACCCCTCCCAGGCCTAAAGTTATTTGACAGGTGTCAAAAAATCTACAGGAAAAAGAAAGTGAAAAGACACAAAAATTGAATGAAGTTCAACGATGAGAGAAAGTAACAAAATGCTACAGACGGTACACGTCACCCCCATGCACAACCCCTTTCTGCCCTATCTTAGTAATGCCCCATACAGCGGTATTCTCTAAAGATATGTCAGTATGAAAAAGATCAGTCAAGGTCTGGAATGACTTTGCAGGACTGCTTTTATGAAGGGTGCTGAGACTTCAACCTTACCTTCCAGGAAGACATTTGCCAGACTGGCAAAATGTGCTCAGAAATTGCTGAATGAACACAAAAGAGTTTGACATGTTCAGCTAATCTTCAGACTCTCCAGATACCAGTCTGATTGGATTTAATGATTCCTGTGTGAAGCGAGTACAGTTGATTTGGTCCCCACTCTACCACCCATGGACAAAAAGATCTATCCTTTATGGCTCTTTTGCCATGTAAGGCTTGGCCAGGCACAGGTCTTCCCTGGATCTGCACAGCCTTGTCGAGTTTGTCGAAGATAAGCTAATTGTAGCTTAATGTTAATGTTTTATGTATTTGAAGTTCTACATACAACACTTACAAGCAAATAAAGATGAATGTTTTTCAAATTGACTCTCTTATTCCACATGTCGCGCTGCTGCAAACAGTCCATCTGTACCCTTTCCCGAAGCACTCAGTTGTGGGTTGTTACTGTCCCCGCTTCACAGAAGTAATGGGACACCTAATGCTCAAATTGGAGGATGACTCCCCTAACCACTCGGCGTCAGCCACCACAGTATCTGCTAAATGTTGGGTTTTTTTCTTTACAGGAGTGACTTTTTATCATAGGTGTCAAATAACTAGGTACAGACACTTTGTTAGTAGGGCTGGGCGGACCTAAAGTCACAGTATAAATTGAATCCCTTCACGGTAACGGTTTAGATCACGGTATAAATTTAAGGTTGAAAATCATCATAAAAAGCAAAATTAATGTTATTTTTAGAGCATCTCTTATGCAAATGAACAGAAATACCATAACAGAAGTACAAAATAATGTTTTTTTATATTGGGAAAACAGGCTGATGGCTCTTAATTTGTCACTCCATCACTTGCTCTTTCAGTCAAAAGTCGTACTGTTTGAAAAACTTGTACAATTAGGGTCTGCTCTTGGGTAGAGAGGGAAACTTTTTTGGGTTCCTCCTGTGTTACTTGACCAAGCAGGTGTTTATCCAGCCAGAGGCTGGGGTTGGCTGATAAACCATTTAGACATCCTATTGGATTGTACTATCCATCACACAAAAACACAGCAGGACGTATCAGACGAGTATGAAGTATGATGTGGCAGAGATATGTGACCAAAACAAGTGTAGTATACAATACTGTATATCTAATATGCAATAAAGGGTTAATAGTTCATAGTTTTCAATGACAAAAAAATTCCACATGCAGTATGATCTGAATCAAGTATTGCATTGCTTGGTTTACACTAGTACTAGTTCATATTTAGGTAAATGATTGTAGTTTTTGCATCTGCATTTTAGATTTATATTCTCATATAAAATGCTTTTTGAAAGTGATGGACTTGTTTTCATTTCTGTCCTTTTTGGTCTAACCTAGATTGACCCAATCTGATCAAGTTTTGCTTGCTGTTGTCTTAACTCAGAAATATGGGCCAACTGTTGACTGATGTGGTGCTCAGTTTTCAGATGTCAAAAAGTTTTTCCCAGTCCCTGAGCCCCCTGCCCCCCACCCTACTCTGGTCAATTCCTGTTACTATTCATTTCTATGAATGTAATTTGATAGCAGTCTGTGTGTGTGTCTTGGCCTTCCAGTTTTTCAGTGTATGTGCTTCTGGTTTTACAGGATTACAAGATAAACGTTTAGAAGCATTTTGGTTAAAATTGGAGATAAACTGTGCATTGGATTTTTTTGAAACATTTAGTTGTACTTTTTTATTATTATAGTTGTAAACATTTGGGTTTGAAAGTGTATACACTTTTTATATTTTTTTCTGCAATTTTAAGCTTAGCAATACTACTTAAATTGATTTTAGATGTTAAGGTGTGCTTTGACCTAACACAGCTTAGATATATTTTGATGGTCAGTAGATTGTGTTTTGTTGACGCTTGAAACACTTGAGTGCAATTGGTGAATGACTGCATATTTTTCAGAGTACAGATGAGCTGTGAATGGTAGTTCTCTATTTGACGAAAATACATTAACAAGTGCAAATGTTTCTGGGAAATGCAAATGACCAAAATGTTCTGTTGTCTTTAAATTTGACTGTGTGCTTGCATTCTTACCTGATCTTATGCAGAAGTCTGTTTTCCACTTCCTGGTCTTGTTTGCGCTTTGTCATTGTCATGTTGCTTAGGGAGAATCCAGGTGGAGACGTGCACTCTGTATTTACACACACACACACACACACACACACACACACACACACACACACACACACACACACACACACACACACACAC
>JAVKLF010000083.1:12667029-12681596 GCA_034783495.1 Millerichthys robustus | reverse complement strand
ATCACATAAACTGCTAGATGTCTGATATAGATATTGTACGAGATAATTGTCTATTATGTTAAGTGCAAAAATTGAGCCCCCCCCTACTCGATTATCAATAGATTACTCGATTACTAAAATATTCGTTTACAACAGCCCTAATAGCAGTATTTGGATTTTTTTAATTAGAAGCACAAGTACACAATTGAGAAGAGTCCTTTGAATCAACATAGAAAACATTCATTTGTTTTTATTCATTATGTCTTTAAATATTTTTACATTAAATAAACAGTTTTTATTTCAGTTTAAAAACAGTCATGATGTGAAATGTTGCTGTAAGAGTAATCCTCTAACAATGAGCCATATTCCATATTTAGATATGCCTCTTTGTTTGAAACACATTTTTATTCTACAAGCTGTTAATTGAAACCATTTTATCAATAATTGTGTTGCATTGCATGTCAGTTTTAGATATTCTAGTTGTTGTTTGTGCAGTCACTTGACCTACATTTGTATTTTAAATAATTAAATCTGACTCTTGTCCCTGTTAATGTGTTCACTAATAGGTATTGAGATGATTTCATCTTAATCCCAATACCTATTTAGTAGGTTTATTTTTTTTGTTGTTTTTACTTTTGACATAATGTTGGCAAATGAACAGTCAAGTCATTAACACAGCTGTCCCCAGTCCACAAAGTTTATTCCTGCTTCTGTATATGTTTAAACTTCTAGTCAAGAGGGTAAACCTGTTTGCTTTGAAATTGGTTTGACCCACAAAGAGCAATATGTTATGTTGCATTCCTTTCTCTGCAGTTTCTCAGCCACTAATTGTCTGGGTTGTTTTTGTCATAAGTATCAGGTCTTTGTGTTTTTCCTCATGAGATCATCCACTGACTCTTTGCCTCTGCCAGAAATAATACTAATCTTTTGTCATTTAGAGATCTGATTGATATTTGTTTATTTGTTTTCTTATTTAACTGGTGATCTGATGAGGAGGAGAGCATTGAACTGGCTTGGTTTTTTGCTTGGTGGGGCTTTTTGTTTGTGTTTGCTCCCCCTCTGAAAAAACAAGAACACATCATTTCTGTTACTTCTTAGTCTATGTATGATGACAAAAGAAGAAATCACGATCAGGGCCTCTAAAGCCTGGTTTATGCTTGAAGCATCCACAGGGGCTGCACATTCATAATACATCATTTACCACGCACCTCTGCGCAGCCAAAAGGCTTCAGTTCTGCGCACCTAGGTAAATTTCCTAACCACATGGACAAGCAGCAAAAGCTCCTTCTGCCTGAGATTCGGACATATAGACATATTTATGATTCGGCCCAGAAAGATCATCCTGATCTACAAATTGTAAACAACTCGCCTTCACTCTTAGAAGTAAGGGGTTATAAAAAAAAGTTGGAAAAATTGAAGATACTGGTATGTAAAGGCAAGAAGGGGGCAAAAGTTGACTATCTTTTTTATTTCTTTTTTTTTTTTACCTTTTTGGAGCAAAGGCAAACTACATAACAGTTCTTCCTCGTGGTTTGAGTGTGTCACCACTTTGTAAACAACTGTGTTTTCTACTTGTACTTGTAGTGGGATGTAGTATCTTTAGAGTAGGAGCACAACACTGCCATCTAGAGTATTGGAGAATAGTGCTACTGTGAAGGAGTAACATACAGAGCATTAATTCTGCAGTCAAAGTGTCCACGCTTCTGCATCAAGCATAACCGAGTCTTAATACTTGTTGAAATGTCCTATATGTTGAGGTTTGAGTGGCAGTTCCTGCTAACGGTGCAATGAACATATCAATAGAAAAATCATACCTCTAGGTGAGAATGCAGTTTGTTTTGTACAGAGCTCTTACACTACAAGTATTAGTTAATATGTTTAGGGTCTTTCTGAAGTAATATAATAAATTTTATGTATTACTGTTCAGTTGAATGCATGCATTTGAATTTGATTGCTGTAACCTTGACAAAGTATAAATGTTGAAGCTTTTGAACATACTTTATTGACTCTCTACTTTGCTGGGTCCTTTTTGGACTTCTTGATGTTTGAATCAACCAAAAGAGGTTTAAGAATGATATCTAATACAAACACCCCTCTCTGCGGGTCTCAAGCAGTGGTATTCATTCCTGGTTCTTAAAGGCCCCTATCCTGCTTGTTCAGATGCTTTTCTGCTTCAACACACCTGATTTGAATGAATGGTTGGCTCCTGTAGAACTTCATGCTGAAGAGGTAATTCAACCACTGAATCATATGTGTTGGAGGAGGCAAACTACTACAACAGACTGGGTATTGGGCCTCAAGGGCCAGAAGTGGACACCACTGGTCTGTGTATACAGAACATGTCACAACATATGCATTGACAAAGTTTTTGTTTCTACTACAGTCCATGTTTAGCACCAGTGCATCCAGAAAAGTAAACACTGGTTTCACAGTGAATCTCCTCTGGGACAAATGGCAACTTCATGTCTCAGATCTTTAAACGGGCAGAGCTACAATAACATGAAGATTTGACCTCATCAAGGTTAAAAGCCATTCTGCATCTGACATGGTGCACTATCCTTTTAACGTTTCAAGAGCTTTGATCTGCTGTTATTACAATCTTCCTGATAAAGTATGACTATAAGTACTGTGTACAACATATCTACCCACACACAAGCCGTCATCTCCAGCAGATCAGGCTTTAAGCTAGACACCGGTAGATCAGTCTTTTTAGTGGATATTTTCAAAGTATGATGGGTTATTTTAGCATATAGATGCCCAAAATGACAGACATTTTATTTTTTAATAGTTCAATTTCTTCGGGTTCTGTACATATTTTTCACAATTTACATGTTTCGAGGTGGACAACGTAATTATTTCATCATTGAATGCAAGCCGCATGCTGATTGGCTGGCGTCTTGCCTAGCCTCTTTGAAAGGTTGACTTTGATTGGTAGACAACCCTCGCTGAACATTGCTGAACTTGTACTTGGATTATTTTGGTTTCGGGGCAAGTATTGTGCCGTAATCAGGAAAATGTTCAGATGTTCATTTGAGTTATAAGTCCACATTTATTCATGAAAGACTATCTTCAAGTTTTATATTTTCTTTAATGTTTAGAGAACTGTTTGAAAATATTTTGTGACATACCTGGATTTACTTTGTAAAAAAAACAGCAAATTTCCTTCAAAATGTGATCTCAATAGATATACAGTGTTTTGTTGTGTCTATGAAGGCAACATTTGCAAATATTATAACTCAGGAAGACAATTTTGTCTGTTCTAAATTCAGACCGGAACACTGCAGTTATGTGTTCTATTTTATGGTGGTAGCAGGCAGCATTCAGAGCCTGATAAACAAGTATTATTATAATCTAGTTGATGTATGTGCTGTGTGTTCATAGTATTTCTACTGGCTATGTGATAATATTCTTGTGTGAAAATAACATGGAGGTTTAGGAAAAGGATAGTATTTGCACACATTTTATTATAGGAAATAAAGTTTTCTGTTTCGCACCAAAAAAAAACAAACAAAAGACAAAGATGGGAGGCGGGTTGAAGCAAATACACTCCTGATGAGCCTTTGTGCCGCCAAGCAAGGTAGTAACAAAGTAACATCCATGCCAAGTTAAATAAAAAGGTAAATATATATATATATAGGTCAAGGTGAATAAAATAAAATCTGCTTGTTTGTGAAAGAAAACACATTTTTCCTTTTCTCTTATGAACCTTTTATGTAACCAGACATTGAGATCACAGATATAGTTTACAATGGAGGCCTGGGCCTGAAGGCATGCATGATTTTGTCTGTTGGTGTATCTGTAACACACACATGTGTCTTAGTGGCATTTTTATATACATTCTAATAAAATATTATTAATATATTACATGCATGTTATTATTTTTTACAGTCAACCTTTTATTGTAGCTATTAGTTAATATCTACCAGAACACACAGTACAGACGTTTGCCCTCAGCTAATGGTCACTGTTCCAACAGGGAACCACAAGGTCATGTGACAAGTGCGCACTTTAGTTGTTTTGTATGGTTGTATTTGCATGCTATGCATCTTGATATTTTAGCATGAACTTTTTAGTGCTGGCTAATGATTTTTTCTATTAAACTTATGTGTTAGTTAGTTTGTTTGTGTTCTGTGAATAACTTTTCATTTTTTTGTAACAGTGTGCTCTGTCTTATCTGCAGGGTGAGAGCAGCTATGTCGGAAGAGGCTGTGCGTCAAACGCGCAGCCAAAAGCGAGCTCTGGAGAGGGACCATGCAGCTCTTGCTGGTTCCTTAGGGGACAAACGGGTAAAGCTGGAGAGAAGTGATCCAGCTGGGACCCCGCTGGCCCTCATGGGAGCTGGAGCTGAGGGCATCAAGCTGAAGAGTGAGCAAGCTGCTAAGGTAGCAGCCAGCATCCTAAAGGCTGGGGAAGTAAAAGCTACCATCAAGGTGGAGATGCAAGCGGGAGATGAACCTGTTGATATGAGCACAACTAAAAGGTGAGACAAGAAAACAATTGACTAACTAGTTCTTGGCTGCATTTTATTAATTGAATTTTAAAAACATTAGTGACGTTCATTTAGGGGCTTTACGTTTGTTTGCCATGAAAAACAAACAGTATGTTAAGTTTACATGAACGTGTCCCTGGCCACTACAGAAATGGAATAACTACTTTACACTAAAGTAGTAGTATATTCTTCATCTCCGAGCTTTTATTGCTTCATCAGCCTGTTTTGTCTACAATAAACTCAGAAAGTGCTTCCATCTGTACAAGAAAAAAACACAAGTCTGCGTACATAAACGCAAAGAGAGTACTTTTATTTTGCCTTTTAGTTTCAGTATGCTTAACTGACATGGAAAGTTTAGACAAAAAAGAGGCTTTAAGGAATGATCTGCATTTTATGTTAATTGTTTGAAAACCAATGCATGGAACTGTAGTCCTCAGATTTTATTTTATACATGTAAGCAAAATGGTTGTTTTGCTTCGAGCTGTGTCTATTGGAGTTTCAGGTTTCTCTCTAAATTTGCACTAGCAAGTGGTCTGACAGGAGTCATACAGGAAGTTGCTGTGTGGTTGCCAGCAGCCTGCCCCCATTCTGAAAACTTTGAGGCTCCTAGGACCCAGGCTCCATTTTCTCCCACAGCAGCACCTGAACTCTGCCTTGTACTTCTCACAAAATGAAGGCTATGTGTCACAAACTGGTTCCAACTGGCTGTTGCCATGGTTTCCATGTTGGAAGGAGCAGTTGGAAGAAGGAGGGGCGTGGAGGAGCAGTGGGTGTGTCACATGACCCCACAGAGAAATGCCTGATGTCATGTGACTTGTGTTTGGTAGAGAAATAAAAACACTCACAAATGTGACAACATTAAATCAGAACATAAAATAATTGAGCAGTGAGCGTGATGCCTTTGCCTGTCGAGCCTTACAGTGTCACTTTTGGGCCTGATTTAACCCCCCAGCATGTGTTTCCTCTCTGCAAGATGATTGCTTTATTGTTTGTGAGATGGTCTATTACAGCCAGTGATATTAAACTGATTACAATCAGAGTTAACCCATGTCAGGCAATAATAGTGATCGATCTGAACAAATCAAACTTTACAAGTAAACAAAGGGATCACAAAGGTGACAATCCTCTCTTTTTGATATAGTTTTACTTTTTGTATTCTTAAGAGCAGTATGTCAATATCTTAACAAGTCTCACACTATAATGTTTTAGACAATTTATACCAACTTATGAAAGTTTTGTCCAACACTGAAGATGTCTATTCTGAAGTCACAATAAAAAAAATCTACTGGAATCCTTGTTTGGACATATACACATTGTAATATTAATTAATGAGTTGAATGAATAAAAAACCTATTTGAGTAATTTATACAATACAACATTTTAGAAGTCTGCATAGTCTGCTAAGTTGTCTAAAATGTTATAGTGTGGCAGGGTCTTTAGGTCAGTAGCTTGTTTAAAACCCCGCTATTTTATTATGTTAAAGAGACTGGCTGAAATTGGCTCTGTCTGAACTGTATTTCATGGCTCTCTGAATGGAGAATCTATCTGCACATAAACCAACTGACTCAGCAATCCTTTGGTGGGGTCGGTGTGAAGCCATGATGATTGGGGGAAACCGAGGCATGCAGAAACACTGGACCTTACATAACTAAACTGTCGTTCATTGGGACGCTTGTGTAAGTGTTCCCAATAGTTTGTAGCAACCACCGTTAGCTAGTCTGCCAAATCAGTCAAGGTGCTGGGTTTACCATGGAGGTTTTGTGAGAGATTATAAAGCTTTTGAATCCCCTGTGGTGGTATTTATATTTACATAATGGTTTTCTCTCTAGTACACTGTATGTGCAAGAATGTGAAAGAAGTGAAGAATACAAACTTTTTTCAGGCTTTGTTTGCGAAACACTTATCTCTGTCTGAAAAGCAGACCATAGAGCAAACAGTTTATTATAAAGCAGCAGTATAGTTCATTAACTGATTTCTGTATTTGGCAACATTGTTAATTTTTGAAATAGTAAATGTTTTTTGTTGTTTAGTCTGAAACGTTTGTACAACACTGTTGATGGTTGAACTCATACAGGATCATTGTCTGTTGAGGATGGCAAACAGGCTTGAAATGGAGGAAACCGGACTCAAGCCATGTTCTAACCCTCCATGTTCTTCAAAACAGAACTTCACCAACTGCTTGTTGCTCAGTGCGAGCTACCAGAACTGACAAAGACTCCTGGATAGGTGTCGAAACGTTTTCAAACAAGAACTGATCCAAGTCAGGTTTCCTCCGATTTAAGCCTGTTTGCTGTTGCGATGACCCGGAGAACTGAGAATTTGCACAGGCATGTTCTGTTGAGGATAACAGTTGAGACAGATGTTTTTTAAGAGATGGTGGCAGTGGATGGTCTTTAGAGTGTAAATGAGGTGAAAAAAAATAAAGAACTGACTCGGTGAGTTGGAGTATAAAAGATGAACAATAAGGATGGGGGAAGGGTATGTGAAGTGGTGACTGAGTGAGAGTAAGTGTACACAATAGGTTGGCTCTTGGCCACACATTCTCCCCTACCCCCCACCCCGTCCCTCTCTCCTGAGTCTCCTGCAGACCTCCACCCTGCTCTGCTTGTGATTCTGATGTCGGCAGCTGGGAGGGAGGGAGGGAGAGAGGGGAGAGCTCAGGCCCAGGCTGTGCAGATTCAGCTAGGCCACAGGCCTCGCCACAGAGGTAGAGGAGTGTGAGGCCTTGTTTTGATGAGAAACTGGGTCTGACTTGAAGCCCTGAAGCTTCTTTCTTGACGACGGCTAAAGTGTTATATAACTTGATTGAATGTATGCATGCACTACTACGTGCTTTGACACAAATCTTTTTCTCCTGTGCTTTCACGGCCCTCGGTGTGCTCAATCCTAAGCTATATTTGCTCAATGCTCAGACTTCTCAGACGTTACTGGAGGTCCACTGTGAGAGAGGCCATTGTGCTGTGATTTTACTGTGGCCACCCCTTTCTACTACTATGTCACCACACTTCAGATTATGTATGTAACTGCAGCATGTCACCTTTAGTCTTCTAAGCTGTTATGAAATGTCTGTATTCTGTCCTAAATTCCAAAGTCAGCAGCAGTGTAGTTATTCCAGCTTTGGATTATATTTTATTTTCAAGGTTTTTCATGTTGGAATTGAGAAAGCAGGTAGTTGTTATGTTACCTTTTGCTGGAGATGAAGGGTTGTCTCGCTGTTTCCTCCTGCCATTACCTCATTATTGATCTCTTGGTTCCTGCCTTTTTGTTAGTGTGACAGCACTCTCACCACAACATGAATGACATAATCATTATTATGTGCTGCCATCTACTGGAGGAAAGATAAACTACAAGTTAAATGTGTCTACTTTTGTAGATCATTAGGTTACAGAATGCAGAATCTCTTTTGAATGACGATCTTTTAATATTTTAGTGAAATTAAGAAAGAGCAGCAGCCACCTTCCCCAGATGATGTGATTGTACTATCTGACAACGAGCCCTCCAGCCCCCTCATGAACGGCCACTGCTTCACCAAGACCGATACCAACAAACTCTTGGTAGGAAAACAGAACTTCTGTATTTTGTGCAACAGTTTTACACTTATTTTCTTTAAAGATGACATCTCAATGTTGCACTTTCTGAAAATATCAGATAGAAAGTATGCCTGAACATCCTATATTTAAAATTGAATTAGCTATTTCAAAATTCTTTCTCTCAGTCCAATTGAAGTAGAATATTTTATCAAATTGTGTTTGACTGGTTTTTTTTTTTTTTTGTGTGTGTGTGTGTGTGGGGGGGGTGGGGGGGGGGGGGGGTGCAATAAAAAAAAATCTACAACTGGTTACAAGTTATACTAACTTTTTCTTTTTTCTGCTTTCTGCAGAATAGTTCACCCGAGGAAAGGGAGTGCATTATAAAACAGCTGAAAGAAGAACTTAGACTCCAAGAGGCCAAACTTGTCCTCCTCAAAAAACTACGACAAAGTCAGATCCAGAAAGAGAGCACTTCCCAGAAGGTACAAAATAAAGATTTAGGGAATAAAATCACTTTCTTTATTACAGCAAGCAAATTTATTTTTATTACCCATGAGTTACTCTTTCAGGGATTAATAGCAAAGACAGATGCTATATTGCATTTTAAATTGTTGAAGGTAGGAACATAAACAGAGAGCTTCACCGCACAGCTCAGCTCCCTCTTCACCACGATGGACTAGCACAGTTTATCCAGTACTGTTGAAGCTGTACTGATCTACCTGCTGAACATGTGCTCCATTCTTCCCTCACTTTCCTTTTGTTGGAACAAAATCCCAACTTGAACTCCTTCACTTGCTGATCCTAATCCCAGCTGCTTCACACTTGGCTGTAAACCGTTTCAGTGAGAGCTGGAGATCACAGCCCTGGCAGAGCAACAGACCCCCAATCCCGTACTCTGGGAGCAACAGCCCACTTGGTCCACTGATACCTCTCAACTGCCTCCTCAGCTGACTCTGGAGTCTTTACCAGCTAACAAGACTCCATAGGCTTCCTTCAGGTGACCTCCCTTACCCAGGGTGTCCATAAATAAGTTTGAGGACAGCAACCACAAGAGTCATCGACAACTTAATTGCCGCAGTTCGAGGTAGCTGGAGGCAGGGGAATATGGCTGCTTGGACTGCATGTTCCCCTGCCTCCACTGGGACACGGTTGAAGCTTAGATGGAGGTGGGAGTTATAGATCCTTCTGACAGGTTTTTCTGCTAGGTGTTTCCACCAAAATGCTCTACAGTTCCAGTCACAACAAAAACAAAACAGCTGTCACACTACAAAATAAAAGCCTAAAAATAAAATTAAACAGACATACAATTAAAATGAAAACAACAAAACAATGTTTTTTTCTAGAAAGAATTTGCTGAACTTCAGCCTGAAAAAAAAAAAGCTGTATTTGACCACTACTCTGGCCTGGATATCAAAATCAACGTCACTATCCTGTTTGACCCTCAGGTTTGGGATGACTACCTTTGTTATAATGAGCCATGGACCGAATTGCTAAAAACATGAACTCAGTCTTCTTCTCATCCAAGTGCCAGAAATTTAAAGCCATCCGTGCTTTTAAATCCTCAAGACATTTAAGTAGTGGTTGACTGGAAAATGAGTCCCTTTACCTAAGGGGGACATGAACCTGAGAACCATCTGCATAAAAGTGAAAATAAATTCTGTAATGTTATTGTTTACTACAATTGTTGATGTGCAAACTAAGACATTGCCCTGTTTTTTTTATGTCCAGCCGACTGGCTCTGTAGCTACTCCTCCCCCTCTGGTGAGAGGTAACATGACATCGAGTAAAGGACCTCTTCAGGTAACGACACACCATACTGTTTTTTGAGCTTACAAGTTCTTGTATTATGGTGTGTCATAACACAGGTAGGGTGAGTTCTGTCAAAACTATTGCTTTGTTTAATAATAATAAATGTTGTGTCAACAGGTGACAGGTCGTAGCTCAGGCACGGTCATTCCGCCACCATTGGTGCGGGGTGGGCAGCATGTTCCGTCCAAACACAACTCTCAGATTGTTATGCCACCTCTGGTCAGAGGAGCCCAGGTTAGTGTTTGGGGAGCTGTGTTTTTATTTAATTAATACCTTTTATGTTTTTTATACCCCAACATATAGCAGTATTTTGTAATCCCCATCTTGTTGTGTCCATTTGCACCTGTCAGCCCATTGCAGTGACTCCCCAGCAGATAGTGAGCCTACGTCAGCATCAACAGCACAGTGGGTCAGGTCCTCCTCCACTGTTGCTGGCTCCCAGGGCTTCAGTGCCCAATGTCCAGGTCCAGGGCCAGAGGATCATTCAACAGGGGCTTATTCGTGTGGCTAATGTGAGCAATAGTAATGTCATGGTCAGCATCCCTCAGGTTAGGACAAAAAGTAGAAGGATTTCCTTTCTGGAAAACTTCTATGCTTTGTTGTATTCCTGAATGTGAGCCTCACATCTTGCTTCTCGTGTATTTTTAGGCTTCTTCATCAAACCTAAAAGGCTCTTCAGTCTCACCAAACTCCAGTGTTAATGATTCTCCAGCCAGCAGGCAGGCAGCTGCCAAACTAGCATTGCGAAAACAATTGGAGAAGACACTGTTGGAGATACCTCCACCCAAACCTCCAGCACCTGAGTTGAACTTCCTGCCTTCTGCAGCGAACAATGAGTTCATCTACCTGTTGGGGTTGGAAGAGGTGGTGCAAAAACTTTTGGATATGCATGGCAGAGGTTGGTCAATGTTTGGTTTTTAGTAACTAGTTTGGGTATTATGGATTTTAGAACTAATCTCACGTTGTGAGTATAAAACCTATTTAAGATGTTATTTTTAATGCAGGTAATTTGGGTCCAGCTGCATCCATGGCCAGCTCTGTTCCCAAAGAGCCATTCACCTGTGCCCAGTGCAAGACAGACTTTACCTCCCGCTGGAGAAAGGAGAAGGCTGGCACCATCCTCTGTGACCAGTGCATGTCATCCAATCAGAAAAAGGCCCTGAAGGCTGAGCACACTAGTCGTCTCAAGGCAGCCTTTGTGAAGGCTCTCCAACAAGAGCAGGAGATTGAGCAGCGTATCCTCCAGCAGGCAGCCTCCTCCTCTTCCTCTGGTTCCAAAACCACCTCATCCTCCTCTCCTTTGCTGTCCAAAAGTGATGCATTGGTGTCCCAGCAGTACAAGCAGGTCAGAGCTGACCTGCAGCACAGATCTTTGTCTGCACACCACTCCACTATTAAACAGGTTAGCAAATAATGTTGCTGTTATTGTTTATAAACATGTTGTCCTATTTAACCTTCAGCATTATCTTGGTGTTGATTTCAAACCTGCACAAACAATTCTTGCCCATGTGTTACTGTACAGAGTCCGTTGTCTCACAGCATCCAGGGTTCTCGTGGTATAGCCCACTCCTTCACCTCCTCCCAGCTGCAGAATGCAGCGACAGCAGCTGCGTTAGGCAGTAGAGCAGGGAAGCATGCTGCAGCTCTTTCCCTGCAGCATGGGACAAAGGTGGGTTCAGGCAGCAGCAGTAACCAGAGCAACATGGCAGCCTGGAGGAAGCAGGGTGGTGGAAATGCAGGTAAACAAACACCACATGTACATTTTTCTTACTTTCTAGTTTCCTTCAAGTTAATTTCTTTTTAATATGGATATGCCTGTATCTCATTTCTGTATTTCTCATCTTTTCTTGTATTTTTTAGTCAGAATTATTGTGCATGTTTATGAATAAGGTGTAGCAGCTTTGAATTTAAATAAACCTGTAACCTTTACTCACTTTGTTCTAAGCCTTAAGTAGTTTGGTGTGACTGTAATATGTAATAAACTTGGACATTATGTGTTTGTGTTGTGACAGGAGTGACTATGGCCTATCTGAACCCCAGCTTGTCTGCTCATAAGAATTCTTCTGCTGTTGAGCGTCAGCGGGAATATCTGCTGGACATGATTCCCTCCCGTTCTATCTCCCAAGCAGCAGCAAACACATGGAAATAACGCAATCTTACTACTTACTGACACCACAACTCTTAGCTTTCTTAATATCAAAAAGAGCCATTCTCATTAATCAGTCAGATCTTTTCTATGAACTCTGCCTTTGTTCCAGATAGCCATTGGGCAGAATAAGGTTTGTGTTTTTCTTAGATCTCCGTATCTTTTTATGCCACCAATTTCCTCATTTGAATCTTTTCCAAACGGAAGTTGTGCTACAGTAGCTTCAGGGATACTGTGTTGAATAAATATTGGGTACCTTGTCCAAGGGTTGACATTAGTTTGTCTGATTTCCTTCCAATTGCACCAATAGGAACTCGCCACAGATCCCCAAGCTCTCCTTCTCATGAAATAGGCAGGAATAAATACTGATCTCTATAGAATAAGATACTGGTCTCACATCCTGCCCTCTCAGATCTGAGCCACTCAGACCCACACCTGCGTGCTGACCTAACTAAACTTTGTGGACGACCTCAGCACTAGAATTGTTGAGCTTCGAAGGACATCCATACAATATTAACTGCTTCAGCTTTGCAAAAATAAATGAAATTTTAAAAAGACTGTACAAAAAGATCTCTATGTGCACACAGACTGCCTTTCCTCAACAACCTTCAGTGTGAATATTCGAGAAGTTGATGTGTGTTGGAGTTTTTGTATGGCTGAATGTTCGGATTTTGTCTTCTCTTCTTGTCAGTCACCTACTGTGTTTGGACTTTTGTGCTCCCTAACACATTGGAAGTGGCCTCTTGTTGAGGCCTGAATTTAAAGGCTAATGTTACTGTTAGGTGGTTTTACATCTGCTTGGTTCCATGTTGTGGCCTACTTTTAAATACTTTGCTTAAAATGAAAGAAAGAATAAGGTTTCACAGACTTGTGTAAAAACACGGAGCACATGTTTGGAGGACTATTTTTATTGAATATTGTAAAAAAAAAAAAAAAAAACCTTCCAAAGAACTAGTTGGAACCCAAATGTAATCCCTTCTGCTAGAAGGTTTATAGTTGTTTTTAACCCTTTGTGGATAAAAACATGAATTCATGCTAAACTAAGTGGATTTAGGGATTGTCAAGTTATTATTATTATTTTTTTTTTTCTTGGCTTTTTTTTGCCTTTAGTCAGGTTGTGGTGCATTTTTTCTGCTATAGATAAGTTGAATTTATTTATAGGGTTAGGCCCTATGTTTGAATGGATATTAGTTGAATATTTTTTATGTGTCAAGTGGCTCCCACGCAACCTTCAGCTCATCAGTCTAGCTGTCTCTGCTGTTCACATCAGCTGGATTTGCATGTGCATTTTACTCCGAATCTTTTACAAAAATACAGCATTTCGCACTAAACAGCAGACTTTTCCCTTGTTGGATTTACTCAAGCAGTTATTTTTCAGTTTTTTCTTTCATTTCAGTCACAGAGGTGATCCAGCTTATGTTGTACGTTTCAGCAATGGCTTTGTGTTCTTTTTGAAATGTGTCACCAAGTCAAAGATACCAAAAATATTGATGTTAAATGTTTAAAAATCAATCCTCCCAAATTGATTTTTCTTTCTAAATTATGTATCTATCTGATAATCAACTTTGTCTGGCTGTTGGATCACCTCTCCCTAGATATAATCTCAGATTTGAATGAATTTCTTCTGAAGAATCACTGATTTTTCGGTGTGTTTGTTTTTGTCAGTAATTAATGATGATACACTGCGTCATGTGACACAGCATCAGTTGAAGTTTATCATTTGTGCTGGGGTCACTTGACACATGGGGGTTTAATCCAGATCTGTACGCTGGTATGCAAGTTTCTGATTGAAACACAAAGTTGAAGTTTGCTCACTTTTCAGTTCCAAGTTGTCTAAACATTCCTGACGTACAAAATGTAGCAGCCCACGCGTCTTGTGGAGATTAAAAAAGCAATCTGGAATGGGCCCGTCATTTTGTCCCCTGCTAAGTGTGACCCTGTGCTGTTCTGACTACTTCCTGCTGCTGCTGTTTGGCTAGATTGACACCATTCTGTTTTTTTTTTTTTTTTTTTTTGCGGGGGTGGGGGGGGGGGGGGGATGTGCTGCCAGATGCAGTGCCGTTCAAAATAAAAGACAATAATGTAAAATGTTTTTTGGGGGGCGGATGAGGGTGGGGGTATTTTCTTCTCTATCGAATAATAAAACAACTTTTAACTCTTTTATGCTTCACTCAACTGTTTTTATTTGCTGACCATGAAAACTACTAGTGGTGCAGCAGAATTTAAATGAACATTTATATACATTGTAATAAATATTTTTGTAAAATAGCTATTGCATACAATCTGAGATGGTGGAGTTCTTGTGGAACCGTGGAGATTGGGTGCCACAGTCTTGTTTATACCAGGGTTGGCGGGGGTGAGGCCTCGTCCACCTGGCCAGCAGAACAACTACTTTCCGCACACAGTTACTCCAGGAGAACCTGGCAGGACCTCCTGACACCATGTGGAGAGTCGTGGTATTCTCAGATCCGTGAGCATGTTGGGGCTGGAGGCTGCTTTGTCTCTAACCAATCAGGGTGTTTTTAAGCCGTGAGTCCTTTTTTAAACCAAACAGATCAAAGAAATACTTTTATGGACAGAATTTCTAGGCGCAGCCAAGGTGTTGAGGGGATCC
>JAVKLF010000083.1:12635657-12648764 GCA_034783495.1 Millerichthys robustus | reverse complement strand
TACAGGTCTCTCTTGTAAATGAGACTACATGTCTCAATGAGATTACCTGTATAAATAAATAAAAAGAAAAGAAAGAGGCCTTCATCTTTAAAAAAAGGCATTATTTACTTATATGGAAAACAGCCTCTAAACTGAATATATTTTGTTGCAAAACATTTCCAGTATGTTGCTCCGGAGTTCTTAAATACTCCAGTTGAAATTGTAATGCTATGAAAGTAGTAATTTATTTAAAGCTGAAAACAGTATAAGACAGCTTTGTTCTTAACCTTCCCGCTGCCCATGGGTCAAATGGGTCATTTTGACCCATTTGACCCATGGGCAGCGGGAGGGTTAAAACAGTTTTGTTCTAATATGCTCCCCAGTGTTTAGAGTAGACAATTTGATCCACTGTTTGAAGGTTAATCCCATAGACAATGGTGAAAAGTCAAAATATCACATTTGTTGTGTAATTTCATGCAATTAGCCAAATGGCACCCATGGGGTGTCTGGGGGACATGTTCAGCAACCTGTGGTGGAGGTCGCCGGACCAGAAGAAGAACTTGTGAGAGGACATCAGCAACAGTTCACTGCAAAGGACGATCTGTTGAAGTCCAGAAGTGTGGAAAAAATCCATGCCAAGGTACATTAACTCACATAGCACTTAAAAAGGTTTCACACTTTAGCTTAATGTCTTTATCAACACTCATGTTTGTTATTTGACTAACAGTAAAATGCCAGCGTGTTTGCATAGAAGGTCGACCCAGTGAGGACTGCAGCGTCTGTGTTTGTGATGGCCACGAACTGTATGGAGATGTCCAAAGTGTGACTGGATTCCCCATAGCAGGCGCCACAGTAGCCCTGGCCAGCCATCCTAAAGTCATCCTTGCTAGTACAAACAATAAAGGACAGTTCAGGTTTGAAGGAATCTGTTCATCCAGCTCAAGCTTGATCACCATCAGGAAGGATAAATTTGTTCCAGTCAACATTTCTACATCCAGTAAAGCTACAGGGGTGTCCTGGTTGGAAGCTGTTCTCAGATCAGCAGGTGAGTGCCAATGAATAAAGTCATTACATGTTGTGTTTTTAGTTTTAGAGTTTTTATTACCAATCTTTCTCCCAGACTAAAAATGTTACAACATTACAACAAAGCAAACTAAAACTTTTACATTGTCCAGTCTGCACTGTGCATCACTATTCACAACAGTTAGGGTCATACGATTTGCTTTTTGCTTTTCACAGAAAAGCCTTACATAGTGAAACACCCAGAGGACAAAGTGCGTTATGAAGGAGGACGGGTGTTGCTGTGCTGCACAGCAACAGGATCACCTGTTCCTGACAAATACTATTGGTGAGTTAAATAGCACCACTGAAACAGTATATATATATATATATATATATATATATATAAATCGAACATGAGTGCTCAAACATGCAATTTGATAACTTTATCATTTTATTTATATCAATAAAGATTTTAATGCAATCAAACAAATGTTTTGTCCTCCTACATTAAAAAATGCAATCAGGTACCACAATGGGACTCTGCTGGACAAAAAACTGTACAAGTATGAGGGGGATCTTATTCTCCGGAATCTAAAGCAAGAACATTCCGGAGAGTACTACTGCAAAGCCAGCAGCTCTGCAGGCAGCATCAAGTCCACCTCAGCCCACCTTACTGTGATTGGTAGGTATACCATAAGATATCAAACATAAAAAAAGAATATTTTTATAATACATACAGTATTTAAACAAGATCTCTGTCATGGTTAATGGACAATTTGACCCTGAATGCAGACAAACAGAAGGAACTCAAATACTAAAAGTTCTTAAATGTAAAAAAGCAAAACAAAGATGCTGACAAAGCAGCTTTACAATTTACACAGTCCTAGGAGGAAGAAAGGTTTAAAAAAGACCTATAAAAACAAATGACACAAAGACAAGTAACAGAACTCAAAATAAAAGAACCCCAGAACACAGAAGGAGAATAAAACCCACTATGAATGGAATTAATCTAAAAACAAATCCAATGCGAAAAACAATGTAAGTAAACAAAACACACAGATAATGATAATACTCCAACCCACACCCACACCAAGGGGTGTCACCAGGAATCTTAAAAAAATAACATGACTAAAATATACGAGAGGAGGAGGTATGAAGCAAGTCAAAAACCAAAGCATAACACAAAGAGCAGAATAAAAACAAAAAAACATCAAGGTAACAAACCTGGGTGAGGAGCACAACAGTCCACAAAAAAAGGCCAGCCCTTTACATGTCCAAGCTGGGGCCCAGAGTCCAGATGGACAGCCCAGGGCCCTCTCAGATTAGTGTAAGAAAGGCATCTTTCATGACCTTCTTAGGAGAAGAACAGAGAGAAGCGTTTTCCTCAGACATCTGACCAATCCCTGCCTTTTGGTCTGAATGGCAGGGATTGGTCAGAGTTTTTACAGTACTGCAGCTCTCACAGAGGTCTGATTTTTTTAGTTCCTTTTTCTGAATACATAATAAATTGACTCCTCTCAGGATGGAAGGACCATTACACTCAGTAGAACAAAAAGTCTTTCTGGATTACCAACTATAGATTTAAGTACAGTAATAGTCAGATACTTCAAGACTTTTATCCATTCATCCATCATATGTTACCTGCTTCTTCCTTTCAGTGTCACTGGTGCCCATATCCAGCAGACAGGGTGTGAGGGGTGGGGCTAACCTGGACAGGTCTCCAGTCCATCACAAGGACACATAGAGACAAACAACCACTCACTCTCTCACTCACACCTAGGGACAATTTAGAGTTACCAATTAGCCAACATTAACACAACATTAACATTCATGTTTTTGGACTGTGGGAGGGAACCAGAGTACAAATACCCCGGGGAAAACCCACGCATGCACGAAGAGAACATGCAAACTCTTCAAGACTTTTACTTAAGAATTATTCTTATAGGAAACTTTAACTTTTACCAAAGTAATTTTATGGTAATCTACTTGCAAAAAAAGCTATTAGGTAATTTCATATCATGAAGGCATTGAACCGAAATGTTCCCCAATCTAAAACTTTAAAAGTGAAATATTTTCTATTACAGATTAAGGACCTATTTTTGTTTAAGGTTTAAGAATTCCCATGTCCTGGATGACTGAGAATTTACGTGAAGTTGTGCTTTTAACTAACAGGTTTAGTAATGCAATTTTTAAAAATCTAAATAAGTGCATCAAAAATTGTGCTCATTATTGGTTTAAGTTTTTATATCAACAGCTTCATGTACTTTATTATCTTTGTCACAGCTGAAGGAACACCAGCCTGCAATTCTACCCCTGAATCACACCTCATCAGACTACCAATGGACTGTGTTCAACCCGGAACTGCCTCCAAATACTACAATGCTGGTCGCTGTTCTCTCAACAAATGTGCTGGTTCCCTTGACTTTGACATGCACTGCAGAGATGGAGCTGGATTCTGCTGTGGGGTCCAGAAGATGGAGAATAAAATCATTGATTGTGGTAACTACAAGCTCCCCATCCGAGCAGTGACACAGTGCAGTTGTCTAAACTGTGTTCAGCCCACTGTACTGGTTCGAGGCAGAGTTGTCTCAGCTGACAACGATGACCCTTTACGTTTTGGGCACATCTACATTGGTAAAGAAAGAGTGGGCACAACTGGATACCAAGGAGAGTTCACTTTACAAATTACTCCAGAGACTCAAAGATTAGTGGTAAATTTTGTTGACCCCACTCAGACATTTATTGACACTCCAAAGGTGTTCATCTTTGATAAGAAAAGTGGCTCAATTTATCACAATGTGAAAGTGATGAGGAAGCAGACACCAATTAATATAGATGCAGGAGAAACCAATTTTATTGACTTGGGTGAAATTGAAGGTGAAGACCCCATAGGGCAGTTGGTCATTCCACCCAATTCCTTCCATAAAGACAGCGGAGAGACATATGAGGGTACTGTAAAAGCCAGTGTCACATTCATTGATCCAAGAAACATCACAACAGCAGCTGCAGCCCCTGGTGACCTCAACTTTGTGAATGATGAGGGTGACATGCTTCCTTTGAGGACCTATGGCATGTTTTCTGTTGACTTTAGAGATGAAACAAACAATGAAGTTCTTGGAGCTGGGGCAGTCCAAGTCCTCCTTGACACACAACATGTTAAAATGCAAGAACACATTCCTGAAATGAAGCTGTGGTCTTTAAACCCACAAACAGGTATCTGGGAAGAGGAGAGTGACTTTACCTACAGCACCACCACTGCTGGTGGTCATGGACGAAACAAACGTGAGGAGCGCACGTTTCTCATAGGCAATATGGAGATCAAAGAACGTAGACTGTTCAATTTAGATGTACCTGAAAACAGGCGCTGTTATGTTAAAGTGCGTGCATACATGAGCGACAAATTTCTACCTTCTGAACAGCTGGAGGGTGTTGTAATCAGCTTGATTAACTTGGAGCCCAAACCTGGTTATTCATCAAATCCCAGGGCATGGGGCCGCTTTGATAGTGTCTTAACTGGGCCCAATGGAGCGTGCTTACCGTCCTTCTGCGATGCCATGAGGCCTGATGCTTACACAGCTTATGTTACAGCAATGCTAGGGGGAGAAGAGCTGGAGGCAGCCCCTTCTTCTCCCAAGATGAATCCAAATGTCATTGGAGTGACTCAACCATATCTAGACAAACTAGATTACCAGCGTAGTGATCATGATGATTCGGCTCTGAAGAAAACAGCTTTCAGAATTAATTTGTCAAAGCCTAATCAAAACAATTTTGATGAGACTAATGGACCAATATATCCATACCAGAATTTATTAGGTTGTGAAAATGCTCCTGTGGATGCCAATCATTTCAGATTTTTCAGAGTGGAAAAAGACAAGTATGAATACAATGTTGTTCCCTTTGAGGAGAATGACTTGACAACATGGACAAGAGACTACCTCTCCTGGTGGCCTAACCCTCAGGAATTCAGAGCATGCTACATTAAAGTCAAAATTCATGGCCAGAAGGAATTGATGATTCGGTCAAGGAACCTCGGAGGAACACATCCAGAGACGAGGGGAAAACTATATGGTATTAGAGACATTCGTAGTACTCGTGACATGCGAGAGGCCAACACGTCAGCTGCCTGTGTGGAGTTCAAATGTAGTGGCATGTTGTTTGATCAGGCAGAGGTGGACAGATCTCTCATATCACTGATTCCACAGAGCAGCTGTCGCAGGATTAGTATCAATGGTCTTCTACAGGAGTATCTTATTAAACACCCACCAATTGCTCACAATAATGAGTCACAAGCATTTACAATGTTAGCTCCTGTTGATCCATTAGGACACAATTATGGCATCTACACAGTCACCGACCAGAACCCAAGAGTTGCCAAAGAGATTGCCATTGGGCGGTGCTTCGATGGAACGTCAGATGGTTTCTCGAGAGAGATGAAGTCTGACTATGGAGTGGCAGTGACCTTCAGCTGTCTAGAAAAGAAAATAAACAGGGAAAGCCTCTTCCAACGTCTGCAAACCAACCCAGGTCAGACATTGTCTCAGATGGCAAGGGACATGAGGGAATTGGAGGGTGCGCAGGTGCAGAGATCTTCTTCCCAGGTTGTGGCTTACCTTTCAGAGCAACAAAGGAGGACGCAGAGTCGCAGAGTTAGCTCAACAACCAGAAGAAGAGCATCCATGCAAGCACAGCAGCGCCAGTAGAGGTGCCAAGAAAAAGGTTTGAATGGAATATCTAATCTATGTTTACACTGACAGCAATCTAAAAATGTTTTTTTCTTCATTTGTTTCTTTTTGTGGCATTTTTTATTAAACGTTGATTTATAGAATAAAATCAAAAGATTAAAATTGTCTGTCTATTGAATAGAATGAAATCCTTGTTGACAATGAACACCAAATAACTGAAATGGACATTCAAGCAAAATCATCAGCTATGACTGACAATAATTAGTTGAGTTGAAACTTGAAGGATAGAGTGTATTAACTGTTTTCTTTTCTCATAAAAGTCAAATATCATTTGACTTTTGGGATCTTATTGACTGCTATTTATTTAAGTGGCTCTATTCTAATTTTGTGACTTAATAGACAGCATTTCTTACACTTATTTGTGAGATTACACTTGACTGTTATCTGTCTACTCTTGAGTTGAAATCAGACTTTTTAATTATTCTAAATACCATGGTAGACTGAATCTCTACTACTTTTCCAATGAGTTTATAATTTCAAGACCACAAAGAAACCAAGATGATGGTTTTTGCAGTTTGCAGCCAATACTGTTTTCCCCATTGCAGAGAAAGAATAAAAAAGATACACTTAAAAAGATTTTTAGTCTGCCATACTTGTCAACTGTGATTCAGTAAAATGTTTTTCTATACCTTTCTTTACCTTCTTTATCCTGCTGGTACCAGGCTTTTTAAAATTAAGGTAAGTCATTATGAATTGGTATATTATTAATTTTCTTTAGCAGATTTCAAACAATCACCTCACCAAACAAATTATTATTCAAAGAATGTCTTATTTCAGTTTAATGAGGAGAGACCCATTCAGGGTCCAAATAGATTATGTGTTTGTGAGCTCCGTTTATCTTGAAAACAATAACTATAATATCATGAGTATTAATCAGATTCAAAATCTTCTAAACGTACTAAGGCACAAAGGTAACATTCCTACTGCTGAAGAGAATCCATCCATTTGAAGGTTTGTTAACTCTTTTTCACATTTTTCTACATTTTCCCACAAATAACATAAACAAGTAAATTTCTTAAGTCTTACAGTAAATGAAACAGATGAAAAAAATAGTCAAACTATAGGTGAGTAAGTAATTTATTTTAAAATTTACTCCAGTGGGTCTGCAAACTCATGAAGGGAGCTATTTAATCAAAAGTAACCTACACCCATATCCAAATCACACGGTCCTTTCAGAAAAAAAAGGGGACTGCTAATAAAAAATAATTCACATTCACCTGACGATTGTTGTAACAGTTTGATGTTCTAACAAACAGCTCAACATGTTCCTTTGTAGATAACTAACATTTAATTTGGTAATCAAAAACACTACCAAGAGTCCAAGATATGTTATCAGACATGTTTACCCTAAGTTCCTCTCAGCTCAGATATTTTCTGTATGACTAATATGCGACATTTTGTTTAAAAAGAAAAAATGCTCTAAAACCAGGACATAGTTAAGTGTAACCCCACAATTATTGTTAGGAGCACTTTTGAGATTTACGGCAGCAAACAATCTGAATGTGGGAACCTTGGCCTTAATTTGACTTTACGATCAATAATATTGAAAGTACTGACAGAGTAACGCATCAAAATGCTTTGACCTGAGAAAATTGTGAATCCCAAAGACTTTGTCTTTATGTGAATTCAAAGGAGCTTCAAAAACCCTACAATATTTGTTTTATTGACTTGAAAATGTTTCTTGTATCATTGAAATAAAATAAAATGAGTTCATACTTGGATTTACTTTAAAAAGCCTTTGTTTTAAACAATAAAACATGTTGAAGCAATGATCTTTAAAAAAATTTTTATTTCCTTTATTTAACCAGGAAAAAATAATGTTAGTGCAACATGTTTTTTTTTTTTAATTATTTAAGCTAAATCAAACTTTTCAGTCACTTTCTTGATTAAGTCTGGAATAATGTGTATTTTTCACTCTGTCACAAGAAGTAGCCTGCAGCAAAGAGATTCATATTACTTGGTTAAGAATCATTTCATGCTAGTGTTTGCTTTCAATTGTATATTTAATGTGTAAATTCTGTACTGTAATACATTTGTTAAAGTTGTATAAACAAGAATTTGTAAATAAACAAGTTTGTGTAAACATCTTCACTATTTTTTTCTGAACAAGACAGTAAGCATTTTTAGAACTAAAGAACATAGAACAAGGAGCAGAAACCAAACTAACACTTTCTGTAAACTGAGCCAACTATAATATAAGTTATATAAAATAAACAAAGTCTACAGCAGATTGTTTAACTGGATAGTTCTGATCTTTGATGCGAGTTCCTGTAAAAAAAAGAATATTGTCTGCTGCTTCCTTCAAAGTTTCAGGTCTACACGGTTGATGTGGGTCGGGTCCTTTGTTGACCACAAAGACCAGAAGAAAGTGGCAGTGAATTTGGTCCGTTAGCCTTCAGCTAATTTCCAGCCTTACCCTGGCATATGCTCTGTCGCCTAGCAACCGTGATGGCTCTAAACTAAAGCAAAGAGCAGGGCCAAGACCACAGTGAGTTGCTGCTGTCTTCAAACAACTCTAGTCCTCACAATTTCATAGAGATTCATGCAAATGCTATTTTAGAAAGCTGAACATCACCATCAGTTGTGTATTACAAAAGTATTTCAGCAGAAAGTGTCACAGGCTGCAATAGAATTGTTGCACCAAACTACTGCTGCTATTTGCTAAAAAAAGATGTAATGCAAAACTGAGGGTAATATAAAATGACATGAATAAACACTCACATGAACCAACAACTTATTTTTTGGGATATTGCAGTGCAGAGGTCTTCAACCCTGTTCCTCATGAACTAAGTATGTTTTAGATGTCTCCCTGCTTTGGCACACCTGATTCAAATGATTTAATTACCTACGGTACTCGGAATGTCATGAAGTTAAGCAGATCCTTCATTTCAGTCCGGTGTGTTTTTGTCATGAGTTTTAGAGTGATTGCACCAAATATTTAAACATGTTTAGAAAATACAACACAACAAATAATATAATCATACCTCATTAATAAGACTTTCATATTTTATGCAATAAGCCTTTACTAACTTTGTAAATGATATAAGTGCTGTGATTTTATTATAAATAGTAAATAGCCTGCACTTGTATAACCCAAGGGCTTGTCTTAAAAGCAGAATTTAACCAATGGAAAATATTTATACATCTTTCATTGCAGACATGTGTACCTTGTCAGTACAACTTATTATATCAGTTAAAAACATGTTGCCAAGCATTTTTATCTAAATCACAATCATCCTTGTCATTAACAAACTGAGTCTCATTGATGTTTCTAAAAGGCAGAAGCTAACCCAATGAAAAAGTAATATTTATATTAATTCTACACAAATCTAAGATGCCAATATGATGTCTAACAGACATATAAAATACACAGTATTTGCAAAACTACTAGTACACATGTGTAGAAAATATACAAAAGAAAGAGATGAGAACAGGCATGAATAATTTTTATATCTTTTGTTGTTGGAAGGTTTAAAAAATTGCAGACTATTGTGGAAAAAGTTGTCTGTTTAGAATTAAATACTGTGAATTATTAGAGATTTCAGAACAGATTAATTTTGCAAGATTCCTAAGAAATAAATGTATTTGTACAAAAAAATGTTTAAAAATGCATAAACAAAATGAAATTAAACCATTCATTGAGCTTAGGCACAATGTTACATAACAGCTGCAATCCAGTGTTTTGTCAGGATCATTAGAAAGTTCACTACTTGATGTTTGCAGCTTCTGTTGAACTTCTTCCTGGAACCAACAAGACAAACAATTTCACAAAGTCCTGCTCTTTACACACAATCTTCTCAGCACAGCCCTTAGATCATGGTGGTCAGAGAAGAAGCAGTGCTGAGAACAGGAAGGATAAGGCTGAGGAATGTTTTCAGATGGCTTGGGTTTGTGGAAAAAGATTTAGATTTAGGACGAAGCAGCTGCGCTGAGGTTTTTTCAGGTTTTCTGAGGCGCTATGAAAGGCTTTAAGGAGAGATGACCTGTATGCTTCACATAGACATTGCCGTCCTCCAGCTTTACTTCATAAACTTGTTGCTGGTAAAATGAAACCACAAAATGAAAGGATGTAAGCTCAAGACACTCAGCAACCGCAAAATAATCACATGGGTCAAATGCATCTACACATGGAAAAAATATCTGAATGACCTATTATTATGTTTATAAGACAACAGCACAGTAAGAGCTACTGTATCTGCCAAATATAAAAATATCTAAAAGTTATTTTTAATATTTTGTCATGTTAGCTCACTCATACAACCCTCATATAAATCAATGGTGACTAAAACATATTACAATTTTGTAGGAAATTGTTTATTTCTAAAAAACAGAAATTTTGCAACACTTGTGAAAATTGTGTTTTTTAGCATTTGTATTGTATCTTTTGTAAATGGAGTACACTATAAGAACATGTAAACACTTTTAATTGTATTTTTGTGTCAACATAAAGCAATGAGCGCATACTGTAGGTCTCCTCCATCTCTCACCTTTAATGAAGTCCCAGACTTCCCAGTTCTGAGGTCAAAGTTATAGTCATGCCAGGGGCAGAAGACCCGCAGGACTCCATCAGCCTCCTCAATGTCCCCCTCACACAGAGGACCACCTGGGGGTAAGGGGGGGTCCATACAGGAAACAGTTATTCACCTTGTCTTTTAATCACAATTACCAACAGCTGGGATCACCAGCATAATTCAGTCAGGGCCTAAAATGCCATTTTTCATTCACTGAACCAAAATAAAAATTTGGATAACAAACCACTTTCCAATTTCGTGCACTAAACAAAAATGGAAAAAACTGATAAACATAAACATTTTTCCCCCCTGAGACATGTGGCCAGACATGTACACATGTCCAAAACTGTGCGCAATTCTTTTGATAATATTAACACAGAGAAAACCTTATATTCTAACTTTGTTTTGAATGTGGATTAAAAACACACAAGGACTGAGACAAGTCCAAGAGATTGGTATCTAATCATGCTGACCCCCAATTTACCTTCCATCCGCCTCCACTCCCGTCCGCTCAGGTCCAGCCCCCGCAGTAAACACACACCCGTTATAGTCAATGGGAGTATTTAAACCGTGCCCGCTCAACAGAGCAGGACGGCCGCGAGCAGACGGCACGTCAGGCAAAATTTGACTTGATTCTATTTTTGCCGGACGGTTGCACTGTAAATTGGGGTGATAGCCAGTTTGCTGAATCGGTTAGAAAAGCTCTGTTGAACCATCTGATCTCCACGGCAATGGTTAGGAGTCGTCTGTACCATTTGTTCAATTGTTTTTTTAAATTCAGAATAAATTCATTATTCATTTTGACATTCAAAAAATACGACACATCAATGTTTGTTATTTTTTACTTTATCCTCACATCAAATATCAAACATTTTAAACCCATTTGTTTTGTACCAGATATGTGTGACTGTGATGTGCCAGAAATGATTACATTTGACTGAAACAGGAGGGTTAATGAGCCTGCATGTCCCTCCCTGTTCCACATCCCTTCAGCGGCCAGAAGTCCTCCCTGAGCAGGTCAAAATAGGCCCGAGGACCGCCAGTTGATAAACACTGACCTATATTTCTCTGGGAAAATGTTGGCTAATGTTGGAGCTTTAATCTATATTTTCCACATACAAACTGGTCAGAATGTTTATTTATTATTTTCTTCTGCTTTTGTCGAGGACCATTCTTACACTTTATTTAGTCATCATGTCCAACTCTCCTTTAATTGCTGACAGCTAAAGCGTTGAAAAAAGCAGGAATAAAATGAGATTTTACCGGAGTGTGCACAGCGGGCATCCATGGCGAAAAACCGCCCCTTTACGTAGAAAAGGCAAACATCCGCGTCGCGGCCGAGAGGGGAGTACAGGAGGCTGCATGGCTTCTTGGAGAGCACCGAGACTGGCTCTATGAGCCTCCACGCAACGCCTTCCGTGGGCCATTCTTCACCTCCTGAGCCGGAAGCCATAAATAACGGCGAGTAAATATGGTTTTGTATTTAACGCGGCTACAGCACTCGGTTTTCCCACGAGTGGAAATGGGTTATTATGTTCGCTCCGGGAAAATGATCCATATTTACTACCAGGCCCGAATTTTCATCCGTCAACAAAGCGAGCCGATCCCACTCTCCGGAGCGCGCGCATGCGCACGCACACGCACAAACAAACAAACAAAGCAGCAGCATTATGGATGTCACCTATAATAAAATGACAACACGTATATCTTTTACAAACTTTGTAAAAGTTTATTGCATAAAATGTGACAATGTTACTATGATGTGTGATTTTGTGCTGTGTTGTGTTTTAAAGCTGGAGCTGCTGCTTAGTATGAATGGATTTGTTCCATTGTCAACTGAATCAGACCAACTTTTGACTTTTAGTTCAGTTCAAAGCAATCAAACAGTCTGCATACTTTCTTGGTGGCCTGTTTAGCTCATTGAGAACATGTTTGAACACATTCCCAGGTTGTGTGGTGAATCTGGAACCCAATGTTTTAGGTTTTGTATAAATAGATCAAAATGTGTTGTCAGCTATGAGCTACAAAGTCTGTTATTGTTCTTTCATGGCAGACAGTCTATGTACTTCACTGTAATGCAGACAGGTATTTGGCTGAAGTCTTACTTTTTTTTATTAGTATAATTTTTTCTGCATTTTTGCTTTTTTATTATGGATGACTCTCCATTTGGCAATCATTATTTAAACAGATATGTTAGGGTAAAATCCCTTTTTAATCATTAGTATTGCATGGAATAACATATATATAAACTCCCACTGAGTAGTAGATACTATTTCAACATTAGGTCTGCACAAAATCCTAGAACTTTGTCTCGCTCATGGGGAGCAATCCCTTAATGAGTGACTAATAAACGCATCTCATCATCATCTCAACTGGATATGGCAGTCTAATTCTAGATCTTGTATTGTCATTTATTCATTAAATACAACATTTGTAAATATGTAAGGCACGTTTATAATTTGCAAACATACCAGAAAACATCAAAACCTGTGCCATTTTCAGGATTGGGCTAGTCTGATCTCATTTTCATTTTCTGCGTAAGATTGCTTGAGTTTGTCACCCAATCTTATCACCAATGTTAAAAACTCAGAAGCAGTGGGGGTTAGGAGTCTTGAACCAAGGACACTTTGATATGTGACTGACTAGTGGTGGAATCGAATCACCAACTTTCTGATTGGTAGCCCACTCACCTAACCACTCATCCACAGCTGCTCTCAATACCCCAATAATACAATGTAGTGTCAACATTTACAGTATTGCCTGGTGGCTGGATCTTTACCCATGGGGCCCAGTCGGGCTCAGCCCGAATGAGCTACATGGGTTTGCCTTCCTGTGGGCCCACCACCTGCAGGAGGGGCCGTACGAGTCGGGTG
>JAVKLF010000083.1:12519402-12536490 GCA_034783495.1 Millerichthys robustus | reverse complement strand
AGTTCTAAAGTCCTTCCAATAGCTCGCTGGAGCTCAGAGAGTGAACTTTAAAATACTCCTGTTAGATTATAAATCACCGATCGGTTTAACACCCAAATCCATAAAAAAATGAAGCGAAGCGGCAACCCTGCAGTTCGGAGGTGGGAGGGATCAGAGTCAGCCGCTGTAGTCAGCGCTAACCAATAGGGACACGTTTGACATCTTTCGTCTTTAGGCCCTGCCCAGGATGTTCTCATTTTCAGCTTTCAAAATTCGTTGAGTTCAACCAAAAAGAGTGTGCATCAAAAAACATCAAGACCAAAAGTTTGGGAATCACAACCAAAAGTTTGAGAATCGTAACCAAAAGTTTGAGAATCGCAACCTAAAAATATTTCATTACAATTTTTTTAAAAATTACAAATCCTAAAGTTTTGACTACAACTTATTTTTTTGGTTGAGATAATTTTTTTTTTGGTTGAGATGAGTTTTTTTTTGATTGAATGATAGTGGAACAAATTTATCTCCATAGGTTGTACCCCACCCCTCGCACTGTGACAGCTGAATATGGGCACCGGTGACCCATGTGACCCTGAAAGGAAGAAGCGGGTAACAGATAACGGATGGCTGGAGAAAGACCTGAAGGAGGCACACAGCTGAGCAGGGGTAGAGCTAAAACAAGGTAGGACACAGAAAACACAAACTATAACCAAAAACATCATGAAGGATGCACTATTTACATATGATAAGTAATTTTTTTTTTTACCTTCAAACTTGTTTGTTATGTAGTTATTGCATGCAAAATGTCCTTTTTTTGGAGAAAAATACATTTTATTCCACTTTAATTTAAATTCCAAACATTTGAGTCATTCTTTAAATTTAGTTTGCTTTTACCATTATGAAGATAAAGTACTTAGTTTACTTTTTCAATATTTTTATTTATCTTCCTGGGGTTTGTGGCAACAGTCAGTTATTGACCCACATCTGAAATTCTTTTCTCAAACTGTAGTGATTTATCAAACTTACTGAAGAGCAGGTAAGAGAAACGACTAACAACTGAAAGATGACCAGACTATACCTTTAGGCCTTTTTCCTCTCACTGGGACTCAAAACATGGAGTAGAAGCTGCTGGCACAGAATAAATGTTTTGTTTCAATCGGTTAGAACACACAATTACATTTCCTTTAAAGTCCCTCTCCCACCCACCAAGTGCTCCAAGTCTTGGTCTCAGCCTCTCTGGATTAAAGACTGAGGCACTTTAAAACACATTTTGCTCTCAGTAAACATATTTTAAAGCTGAACTCTTCCTCCTGTCATTGAACTCAGCCGTATCTTAAAAGGATGCATCACATATCAAATACACAAGAAAAAGCAATCCAAACCAGGAAGAGCTTTAATTGTTCTGAAGATGTAAACATATCAGTTTACTGTTTTGAGATTAAAGGCTGAACAGCTCGATAGTTTGATAATAAATGCATGAGACAAAACCATGTACTGATTTAGCTTTTTATTTATTTATTACCTAAAAAAAAGAAAAACGTTCTATCACAAATCACACTGAAATGTATTGCTTAAGAAAAAAATATATATATCATATATTTTTTCCTGTTTTCTTTTTACCCCATTTTTAAAAATCTTTTTTTTTGGAAACAAATTCTGGTTTCCGTTATATTCCACCAATAAACAAACCAAACAAACAAATGTTTGTTTTCAGACACGAGCATGAGCTGCGGCCGTGCCCGGACAACCTCGTCTCCGTTGGGTTCTTTTTCCCCTAAAAACAAAACAAACAAAAAAATGCACAAAGAAATACGCATTTCACAGTTACCATTTTGGTTTCATAAATTAATACAGTCACACATGTGCTACACCGGTCTAGAGCTAGAACATTGTAAATTGTATTCTTGAAACCTGTTATTTTCAATAGTTGGCTACAAGAAAGAACAGGCAACTTAAATGACATGATCAGAATTACCAACATGTTATTTATCTTCTCCATAATGCTTTTGTCATCTTTTTTGTTTTGTTTCTTCTTTTGGAGTTTCACACAGAAGTGAGGCACACACAGAGTATAGATCATACATATACCAAAATTAAAAAAAAAAAAAATGTGAGGAGCAGAGGTTCAATTGTCCTTTTATATTGTTGTATCCATGGAAACAGGAAGTGCTTGTAGTCTGAAGTCCTTAGAGGACCTTTCTTACTTGGTTTCTTTCCATTTAGGTGGCAGAAACTTCCTCAGTTACAGATTTTGTAGCTTTTTTGCAGCTTCGTGCTTGGGGGACTGGGGGCATGAGGTTTAAAAACAGACCAACAAGCATGAAAACACAATGAAGAAATGAGACAAAGACAATATTTGAGGATCAGCACGTACTTTTGATTCACTCAAATGAACTTCACCCATAAAAATTCATGACTGTCATTTAGCTGTGAATACTAGTCAAGTTTATCAACCGAGATTAAATGTGACACGGACACTGCAAGGGCAATTTTTAAGGCACAGAAGCCTTGACATAATGGAGACTCCACCAGCTAAAAGCACTAAACGACAGATGCCCAGTGTCCTCAGAGACAAAACGACCAACATCAATATGCACAGAAATTTAAAAAACAAACAGGAAACAAAAACAACTAAAACATTCCCATCCCTGCTGTCCCCAAGTGTCTCATTTTTTTTAGTGAAAGGTAAGGCCACTTAAAAAAAAAGAGGTTTACCATAAACAGGTAATCTCTCACTGCAATCTCTGGGAGTGCAATTGTGGTCGAGTGGTCAGTCAGACAGAAAGAGAGACAAACCAGATGCTTCTCCTGGGTCGGGCTAACAGATAGTTCTTTAAATCCACTGCTCTGCTGGTTCCCTGCGGGGAGACGTCCACACAAACCTCGGTCGGCTTTCAAGCTGGAATGAGGAGGGTTGGCTTAACAGTTAATCGGCTGTCTGGGTCCTCATGAAACTGTGTGTGTGTTGGGGCGGGAGGGGTATAAAATCCAGCATTGAGTGACAAAGAGTCATTTGGTCTTTGTTCGTTGTCACCGTCTTCACTGTCACAGCAGGAATGTTCAGTGCTGAGCAACAACTGCACTTCAACTGAAGTCTGCACTTCACTTCGCCTGGTTTGTTTGTTTTTATGCACTGTAACATTTTAGCAGGACACTGCTGTTTACATCAAAACTTAAGTCACAAAAACCAGAACAAACAAAAGCAGCATTGTTTGTTTTCTTCACAAATTCATGCATGTTGTTAACCTTCATCACCAAAACACCAGTTTCTTTTTTACTTTTATCAATATAAAAGAGATCGTTGTGATTTTACACTTCTGCATGCAAATGAGTCATTATTTCTCTTGCTTTTATTTCATTTAATCTACTGTATGTAGCAGCAAAACTGTAAAAAAAAAAAAGGCTTAACTTCATGTGTCAATAGATATACTGCTTAATTAATCATCAGGAGAACTTGCACATCAAAGGGGCCTAAAAGTGAAACATATCATTTTATCTTGTGATATTAATTTGTAACCAATGTTTTGAACTGTAGCAACATTTTAAAAAAATTATCTGGGGTTATTTGCGAAAAAACAACTGGACAGCGTGGAACAGTTTAAGCTAAATTTCAAATCATGTCAAACACACTTTTATAAACATTTGCCTATTGTCACATTTATGTACACAAACTCCAAATCCCTCAACAGCTCCATTCTGGTCTGCATGACATCAGCAGGGCTGCTGTGTCCTTTTGTTGTGGGAAGACAAAATCATTCAGGAATTACCTCATGATTGGTTGAATGAACACATTTTTTTTTTTACTGGCAGTCAACATGTTGACTAAAGCCACAGAGGGCTGCTGTTTTTACAAAACAGCAGATAGGAAGAGAAACAAAAATAGTTTCCAATTTATATTTTGAAGATTTTAAAATCCTCTAAAGCACTTTGTTTTTAATATTAATCCATCTTGGGTTTTTTTATTAGTCATATCTGATACCCTACATCACTGAGGTTGATGTCAATACTTCCTTATTCCTTTTTAATTCTATTTCAGGCCCCATCTCCTCCTCGCACATTTTGACCAGCTGTTTTGAATCAAGATCATGTGCAAATAAACAACTACTTTGAACTGGTATATGAAAACCTGAATGCTTTGTGAACAATGCTACATATTGTTTTGTTTAGAAAATATAATATGCTTAAAAGTGGGAAAGAAAAGGTTAAAAACCCCGTAAGAGAAAACAAAACTGGACTCTGATTGGTTAGTTTAGTCCTGAATAATAAAAATGCCCATTGGTAAATTCCACAGTCTTTGTTGCTCAGGGTCTTGATATCAAGTCCAGTGTGGATCTCTTCATTTCTGGCCAGAATGCACTTAAAAAATGTACAAACTCAAAAAAATAAAATAAAATAATAATAAAAAAGAAACCACCACCCACCCACTAAGTTCTGCTATACTCAAGTCCAGGTGTGAGCTCAGATATCACAACTTTAAAACAAAAAGTCTTGTTCATAATAAAGTCTAGTCGTTGCCTGTCCAAATCCAAGCGCCACATCACAATTCTTTTGCCATCGTTGCTGCTTTTCATAATATCAACTGTGAAGGACAGAATAGGTCTGCAGGGAGGCTTTTTGTTTCATGTGACCAATAACAATCTCAACTTGGATTTCCTCTTTGCAGTAAAAAAAAAAAAGCAAACAAAAAAACCACATCCTGTCAGTGCACTTCATCCATAATATATCTCCAAGTAAATCCCAAAAATGGTCCATGCTTCTCCGTATCTTGATATGGGAGTGGGGCGCGTGATTCAAGCCATGACAAACTCGGACTTCAAGTCGGCCTTTACATCAGGTTTCCACACAGAATCCTCAAAGTCCAGATCCAGAGAGGCCTCGCTGGACATGCTGCTGTTGCTGTTGCTGCGCCCGGCCTTGCGATTGGGCAGCCACTGATAGGGAGCGCGCTGGTCCCTCCTGGCCTTCCTGCGCAGACGCTTCTGTTGCATCAGCAGCTGCAGACGCTCCACCTTACAGCGTGTTGCACGGTTTTCGGTCTGACGCATGCGGTCACCTGGAAAAGACAGCAGAGTGGTCAGAGTTGGTTTATTTATTTACAATTTAACAAAATTACAAGAAGTCAAAATTTGTGCATGACGTGTTAAGCTGTAAACAAAAGCCTACAGGTTCAATAACAATGCTGGCACAACGTTAGATTATTTTCTTGTCACAAAATAAAGAAAGCCCACAAACTCCATTGATGTCATAGACTCTTTCATAAACGGTTGTAAAATGGCTGCACAGTCTCTGGCTGCTCAAAAATCACCAATGAGTCAACCAAGTCCCATACAGACGTAAAGCTTTAGAAATATATAGCGAGAAACAAGGAATTAAAAGAGGACTGAATCAGAACTAAGCTGGCTTGATGTCGAGAGCAACCCATTAAATGTGTGATGGACATCCTGTTTTGGAGGCATCGAGTGAATGTTACATGAAATATGATATTTGACTTTGATCGAGAACTTTCCTGACTGAGCTTCATATTGCCTATTCACCCCCTTATCACTGAGCCGGTGGATCCTCTTGGCACAGTCTCTTTGCAGGTTAAAAAACACACACACACACACACAAAGACACACTCATTAACATGGCCGCCTATGATATGTGCCAACACAATAAGGTGTGACATGTTTCAGTGACTGTTGATGTGTCTATAGGAGAACTTGGTCTCGAGGGACAGGCCTTGTATTGCACTGAATGCTCTACAACACCGGCCATAGTCAAGTTACTCCATTTCTACATGCATGCAAAGGCTTGGAAGGAAGGGAAAGCAACCGCAATCTATTAGCCAGCTCCATTAGTATCTGTCTGGGAATTAAATAATTAAATAATGAGCTAGAATGTCAATAAACCATAGCGCTGCAGCCATATTTGCCTCTCTGCTCCTGCTGCACACTCCAATGCACATTCAGCTACATCATGTATTCACACACACAAAAAAAAACATACATGCGCACACAAGCATATGCACACACACACGTACAGCGACAGCACCAAGAGGCACGGTAGCTTTTAAGGTGGATCGATGGCAAATTAAAAAGACCTATTGATTAAACCTTAGCTCTAGTGCAGCCATCCATCTCGAGCCCAGGATGCTATTGGCGTTCAATAGAAAATGGAAGCAAATTGAAATTGTATGCGATGAGAGAAAAAGAGAGAGACTAAAATTGTCCCCCCACCCACATTTCTTTTTATTATGGTGCTACCTTCCCCCTGTCCCCCCTCCCTCCCCCGTCCCCTTACTATTACGCCCTTTTCACCCCTCACATACCCTCCCTACTTGCAGATCTTGCCCCGCATCTCTCCAGAGACAACTAGGTAGGGCTGAGCAAAAAAGGGAAAAGCGGGGGTGAGACGAGGGGGTACAGCAACGTGGGTTTAAAAATTTCTCCCCCTGAGGTGGAGGGTGGGGGATGGAAGAAGAAAAATGGTTAAGCATAAAGGATCAGCCGTAGATGTCAGTTGCAGAATCGATTGTGGCCTCTTCCAGCTTTTCCCTCCATCGGAATGAATTCCAGACTCTGTGTGGGCTTCATTTACCCCTTACTCTCGTCGCTTATCGAGTCGTCCAGTGCAGAGCCTTTTTTGCAGCTTTAAAAATAATGTTGACTATAGTCTGGTAGGGCAAGCTAGAGTAAACTGCTGCTGAATGCTACTCTTTGAATAGAGCATAAAAAATGTGCATAGTGTCACGAGGGTAACAGAAAATTTTTTACAGAAAAGTCATTTACACTCAGTCTAAGGGTTTTTCCCTGACAGACCTGATACAAACGTACACGTTTTGTTCCCCCCTCTGGTCCTCCTTTACTTCCTTATTCCCTCCTCCAAGCAGTCAGAAGAGAAAATGCTCCATGGCTGTGTTGAAATGTGGCCATACGCAATGAAAGTATACCTACATACAAAAATATTTTCCTCTGATAAGTTTTTCCTTTGTGGCGCCTCTTTACTTCACCAGGCTAGTTGGAGTTGATATTTTTGGAACGCAAAGAGGTGTGAAATTTTACACTACGGGAGGCTGCAGTCAGTAGGTTTTCTGCACTTGTGCGAATGGATGAACAATAACAAATTCTGTTTCTACTGCTCACCTTTTGCAACATGTAGGAGCGACAGAACCTCATCTTTGTGGTCACCATTTTGGATGTAAATGTTTTCATGCTTGAAACTAAAATGTCAGCTGGAGGTCTTGTTGAAAGCCAAAAGAAATCATTTGGCGTCAGTGTTGCAAAATATTTGATAATAAAAAGTTCTAGGGTCAAGCCTCCCAGAACATCTGTGCACATGTTCCCCAATCACAACACACCTCATCTTAAAACCCCCACCCCCTCACTCAGCATATATGATACTTTGGTTCAAAATATAGCAATTTGAAGGAGACATGATATCTGATCATTTCCCTGCCTGTCATGGAAACCACAGCGGATTCAACAAGCACAGCAGTCTTCATGTAAATGTTGATTTTAATGACATGACATTTTAATGCTGGTTTGCCACAATCAACATAAAAAAACCCACTAAGGTTTCCAGAGATTGTTCTCATGGTAAGTTTACTCTCAACGCCGCAAACTGCAAGAATACACACACACAAACAAAAGGAGAGTTTCACGGTACAGCTTCACCCCCATGAGGTCATGGCTTTTGGCTTAGCAGGAGTTCTGTGAATGTGCTTGGACCTTGATCAAACTTCTGTGCATTTGTGTGTACGAGTGTGAGTGTAGCCATTCATCAGCATCGCTACCGGAGCCCTGGGTGGCTGGGGCTGGACACAGCTGGTCACAGGGATCTCCCAACTATGTTTATGACAGTAGGGCTATTATTGGTGTTTAATAAAAAAAAAAAGCTTTTCACACAACACATGAATGCACACACTGTATGGATCAGTCTGGCTGAATAGTGTTTGACGTTAGCTAAACAACCCTGGAGGACTCCGTGCCATAGGGAATTAAAGTAGGGGTACATAATGAACCCATACTTGTGTAGAACCTTTGCATGACATGAAAACAAATGAACCAACAATGGTTCTTTTTTGTTAGAAATGCACAAGGGAAAATGGCAAAAAGAAGATGGGTCATACGCACAATGTCAGCCTCCTCATACTCCCGTATCTGGTCACAAGTCACACCAAAATTCAAAACGTCTTCTTCCCTAAAACACTCCTCTAAAGGTTTTGAAGCAGGCCTTGTAAAACACAGGGCATTGCAGATAAACTCAAAGAAAGAAAAATGGGCAGAGAAAGGAAGGATCCACGAATAATCAATGCGTCAGTCAGTTTTCTTCATCTATGTGCCCAGCCCAGCAACACAGCAGATAGGGAGCACAGGAGGGGGGATGGGTGGGTGGAAGGAGTGGGTGGATGGAGTAGAAGCAGAAGATGGAGGGAGAGAAAGAGGGAGGCTGGCTGTAGTGTGCAGGACACAGAAGGAGATTAAACGAGCTTCTCCATCTATTGATTGTATAAAGATTGGCCTTCATTTGCAGTTGTCTTATTGCCTTTGTTTGTTTGTTTGTTTGTTTGTTCTGATGAGTCTTGTGATCTTGCAAAGAGAACACCGTTTGCTCAAGATTCAAGGAACAGGGGCAAAAAAGGGAGGGGTGGACAGAGACAGAAAAAAAGAGGCAACGGGAAAGCAAAAATAGGAAGGAGAATCACACTGCACCACAGCCAGACTTGGTTTTCTTTGTTGTTACTGTCTGACATGCCAGGGTAAAACTTGCCAAATGGTTTACAATACATCTGTGAAGCCTGCTTTGCAAATTTTCTATACCAACTGCCAATAATCAATGGGTGGAACCCATCAAATCAGTTTAAACCCTCTTAATCTTTGACCAATAAAGCCGTCAGGGTCCAATAACTCAACATCATATTTGCACAATTCAGCTATAGATTAGTGAAAAACATACTTATGTGGACATAAACAAGCTACTCAGTTTTATTAAAACTAAAACTCAACTACCTGTTGAGACAGATACTAAAACAACCAATAAATGGAGAGAGCTAATATTCTGACAGGTAGTAAAAGGACACAAACAACTCTGCAGGGACACTAGATCTTCAATGACTTTTACACTTCATTTGAATTCAATCTCTTGCTTATTTTTCCCCTCATGCTTGCTGACAGTGAAAGGGCACCTAACTGAATTTCCTACATAACTCTGTAGCTGCACAGTGTCACTAAGACACAAGTCAAGTTAGTGATCCATGTGTATCCTAGCAAAAATTGTTTTGTTTTTTTATAAAAAAGAAGAAATTAAGTTTGCTACTAGATTGTATGCCATGCCGGACTTGGTAAGATTAAGGGTGGATCCACCCCCTTTTGTGACACACTTTTTCTTCCCCTTTCTTTGCCTTACTCTATCCTAGCCAAATATGACCTTCAAAAACAAAAAAGGAGACAAAAGCAAGTTAAAAGATGTCCAAAAGACATTTCAGCTTTGTCACAGTTTACTGCTAGCTTTCAGCTAAGGCAGCTTTAGGTGAGCGTGGGACTAAATGGCAGTCATATATTCCAATAGGTCTCCCTTGTTTAGCCTGACAATGGTTCAGCGTGGAGCTTCATACAGAGCCAGTCCCCAGGCTTCACACACTGGGTTAGCCTGTGCAGGAGGCTAGTTAGACAAAGTTTTGCAGGGTAAATGGTGGGAAGGCCCATCCTACTCTGTAAAGGAATTTGGCAAACAATCAATTAGCCAAGCCATCCTAAAGCATCCCCATTCAAATTCAAACAAGTCCTGAGTTGACAAATCCTTTCAACTCAGCAATATTATTCAGCTTAAGCAAAAGCCAAGCTAGGTGTACGATTCTCATATGTGAATGTGAGCCTGTTCCAGCATTTTTTATACGCTTGTCTTCCCCACCCCATACATGAACTCGTAATGGAAAGGGTAAAGGCTCTCGAGTGACAGCCAAGCTATGCGACATTTCAAGAGGATGCCTCAACCTGGTTTTACTGTGCACACATATTCAGGCAAACAAGAAGTGCAGGTTTCTGTGAAGCCGAGTTAAACTGTTGTGTTAAGTACAGAGAGTCCTCCATCAGGTGTCGACTGATAAGACCGCCTATAAGCTCTTAGTCATCAGCTTCTTTAGACACCATGCGGAACAGGATACAAATGGATGTATGGTTTAGGTATACACACCAATACATTTACTACCCATTAATACAGCTTTATGCACAACATACGGTAAGCAGAAAGTTACAATAAGGTGGTAAATCAAGAAATTGCAGTGAGACAGACTATTCTTTCACCCTTTGCCTCGAGTTTTAAAAAGTGGACTGATGAGCAGGATATTAATACCCATAGGATACATAGAGGCTTAGTGTTGTGGTTTTAACAACCCCCCCCCCCCCCCTCCTCCTCTCACTGCTGCCAAGTCCACAAAGCAAATTCCTTTCAGAGCTGCCTTAAAGAGCAAATGGACACAGACAATGTATTGATGCATAACACAGACATGGAAAGAAAGAAGGGGTGATTAGGAGGAGGACAGGGAGATAGATTTAACAGACAAGACTGTTTTTGAACAGCAAATGGGGAAAACAGTGGTGTGGGTTGTTGAGAACACAGGAAGAAAGATGGCAAAAGCAGGAGAGGCGTGGAACAGCGGGGTGAGGGCAGCGAAGGAATGGTCTTCCCTGAACTAGGAAAATAAATCCATGTTATTGCAACTGTTCACTGAATACTTGTGAGGGCACTCAGGGCAATGCAGTTGAATAGTGGACAATCCCAAGGAGTCTGTGTACAGATGTTAAAACTGAAAGGGTTCACAATGCTTCCAATTTCCAGAATCATCAAAGAGAGCTAGAATAAAACAATGAAGGCTCATTCTGATTTTAAACACAAGAAAACAAACATTAGCAGTTATAGTCATAAACACTCCCAAAAAGAATGTTCTCAAACTTTGATTTATGAGCATTTCACCAAAACCTAGTTTGACTGCCTCAGCAGAAGACAATGCAGCCAGTCTAGCATGACAACACTGACGAAATGTTATCAGAGCTGGACATCTTCCTGACAACTAGCATCCTGTGTTGCCGCGAGGAAGAGTGGTTTTAAAACATCCAAGCCTTCTTCCTAAAATGGTACTGACTGAACTTCAACACCTGCCCTGGCCCTGCCCTCATCTGTCCAGCTCATACATGTCCCAGTTGCAGCTCTACTTTACGATCCAGGTTAAATAACCCAAAGCTTAATATCATCTAAACATAGCCCAGCTCATGCTTCAAGAGGTAAACCTATCTCCTTGACGCACAAAAACCAAAGCCAACTAGATTGACTGACAAGTGAAGCCTGACTGAACAGGCTTGGAAAAGCTTGTATTGCATCACTATAAAGGAGACCCCCTTTTCTTCTCTTCTTACTCCTTTCATTTGCTCCAAATCACAAGAGAAACATATGCACAACTGTTTTCTGTTCTTCAGTCTGATGTTTCTGTTCTTGTTTTGTCAGTATTTTAAAAGACAGAAAAAAACACCCCAACAGAACTGAGCTACCAATGCTGCACTATGAGAACAGAAAAAGAAAGGCAGAGATGACAATTTTTGCAAAACAAGAGCAGAGTTCTGCAGAAATATTAGATTAGTTTAACACACAAATATGCTTACAGACACACACAAACAGAAACTCCTCAGAGGCTGTGGCAACTGCAGGAACATCTGCTTCAGGAGGGAATTAGGGCTTCAGGAGACGAACAAAGACTTATGGTACATGTGGGAGTTGCTCTTTGTGTTCTTAAAATGTTTGCACGAGAAGGTGCGTGGCGCAGACTCACTCACCAGGGGGTTTGCACATGCGGATCTGGCTCTGGCATTGCACCAGTGGATGAAGAGTTGGAACGGGGCTGCTAGGGGTGCCAGCAGGCACAGAGGTAGCTTTGGCAGAGAGACCTGTCATGCCAGGAACTGGGGGCGAAGGGGGCGGCGAGGGGGACCGGGAGGTGGTTGAGCCACACTGGGTCTGGTAGCGTAGCTGGGTGAGGGAGGGGGGGATGCCCTGGTAGTGGCGTGTGGCGCTTAGAAGGTCGTTGAGGATCTGTAGGATGGTACCAATATCCCTTCTTGGACGCCCATTGCTGTCCTGGCAGTTAGGGTGCAAAGTGCCTAAAAGATGGAGCAACAAAACAAAAGACTTATAAGTAATGGTGTATTTAGATTGATATAAAATATAAACAAACTAAATCACTTTATGTGTTATACATAAGCATATCAACAATTACACCCATATTTCAAGCAGAGAAATCTGCATTTAATGTTGAGATCTTTGTTTGAATATTACTTAAAGTAGCATTAAACCTTAACAGCAGCTTAATGTCTTCTCACCTGAAAAAGTCCCTGAGAAGACTCCGGGAGCGTGGTTGACAAAGCTCTCAATGATGGCACCAGGTTTTCGTGAGCGTGGCAAGGAACTAGTGCCACTGTTGGGGCTGCTGGGGCTGCAGTTAGCCTGAAGGAAAGATTTAAAGTTAGAAACTGAGACTTGGGGGAGAAAATAGACAATGATCCATATTAATACAAAACACGCACATATGCAAACAAAGTTCAGACTTTATGTGACTAACCTTTTTAGTAAAGACAAATGGCTAAGAGAAATCTGTGAAAACTGAAATCTGGAGTTTTCTACCACATGTGCTAACTGACTGAACAAATCCTTTGACTCCACCTTAGCTCAACTGAGATTAGTTAATGGACACATGACAGAGAAATTGAAGCACCAGCCTTAGTTAGAGTTAGCCTCTTAGTTTGAGTGCATTTATGTGTGTGTGTCCTGATGAGGAATAGTCATTTCCATTATTTAAGTTTTAAGTAGCCTTGTTCATTTTACCCTCTTGTGAACTCTTTCTCCCATGGTTCACTGACATATGGGTTATTTTCACATTTAAACAGGATGAACCGTAGAAAAGCAGAGAAAAGATAAATAACTAATTTGGCTGAAGGACAAAACTAAATGAAATATTGTCCCTCAAATTTTAAGTACAGTTAAGTACATACTGACCACTAACAGATAAAATACTGATGGTGATCCCTTCAATCCATTTCTATTTTAATTATTTTCTGAACCCTGCACAGACCCAAATAAAACAGGATCATTCCAATAATCTGATAAATCTAATGGAGAATGATGTATTTAAACATGCCAAAGCACTCTGAGTCATAAGCCATAAGACATTATTTCTTGGTAAAAAATCTAAGTCCCTTTGATGACATCAGCTGTTCACACAAGTCTGAAAGCAATTTTATTACTGAGAAACTTTTAATCAACCGCATGAATGATGAGTAAAATGATAATCTAGACAATGAGTGCTCATCTCTTTATAAACACAAAGCAAAAGTACAAAAAATAAGAACAAGACTTGACAATTGTCTTTATGCCTAATGTCCTTCCTCTTGCAACATGTGCTTAAACCTGTGGCCTCAGGGTTAAGAGACCGTGGTACTAACCCCTGAGCTACAGCAGCCCCAGCAGTACAACAGCAGCAAAAATAAACACAAATAATAAGAATAAGAATACGAATAAATGGATTAGAAGAATATCGTGGCTCTCACCTCAGGACAGAGGACTACAGGAGCTACGGGGTTGACCTGGCCGACGTCGTGGCTGGGTTGGCCTGAGGAGGGCTGGTGGTGGTGGTAGTGGTGGCGATGATGATGATGGTGATGATGATGAGCTGGAGAGTGGAAAAGACCCCCAGGGATGTGGGAAGGGCGAGGGGAGTGGGGTGGGGGAGTAGGGGGAGTAGGGGGGCTACAATGTGCAGAGGAAGGTGATTGGTGGTACATGGGAAGGAGCGGCTGGTGGTGGGCGGAGGGCAAGGGGAAGGAAGGGGAGCCTGGAGAGGCAGGAGAGGAAGGGGTAAGGGGAGGCTGGGACAAGTGGGAGCTGGGATGATTGTGTGGATGGTGGGGGGTGTGGTGCTGGGAGTGTGGGTGAGTGTGGGGAACACGGGGTTGCCCTGTGGGCTGACCCATGGCGGCCTCTGCGTTGCCCCGGGTGATGAGGTGCCTGTGCTGGAGCTGGGGAGTACCCGATTGTTGCGCTGCCAACTGGAGCTGGACGAACATCATGTGATCACCGACTCGCAGTGCCAGAGTGAGTGGGGAGCGGCCAGACAGGAAGTCACTGACCTACATGCACACAAAAAAGATTTAAATAACTTAACTAATTTGAGTTTATAAAAGTCACAAGTACAGCTTTAACAAAAAGGCAAAATATAATTTCAAAAGAACCTTTAAATTTGTTTGTACTCATGCAATGTTATAAGATTGTTTTAAAAAAGTCTCTGTTCGAATACTGAATTCTTTCTTGGTAAATGGGCACTTTAAATTGCCTGTGCAAATTCTCTATAACTTTAAATTAGACAACAGTGTTTTGAGCCCATTAAAACCATCATCACTCATCATTCTAGAAACAGTGAAATTTTTGCTTCTGGTTAAAACGACACACACTTGAGAGAGTGCACTCTTCGCCTGTTTCCAACTGCCTCTGGATCCACTCTTAGCAGAGTCATTCAGCTTAGAGACAAAGGCCACCCTTCTGTCTGGCTCATAGCCTGAAAAATCAGTCCCACATTCAGGAAATACACCCCAACTGCTTCACAAACATAGAATAGCCAATTGTCTGCAGATCTGCAACGGATCTGGAAAGGCTGCCCATTTTTGGAGCTTTGGCGACAGTTAACAAGGACCAAGTGTGTAAGCCCTTGCTGACCCACACATGGCCAGGATGGACACGCAAACACACACAGAATAACTTAGTTGTCAAGACTTGGATGGAGCATTCACACTAATAAGAAATGTCCTTTTGTCCACCTCCTGCATGCCTTTAGTGCCACTGTTATATGTTGAAACTTTGCTGTTTGTGTCTGTGTATTTTAAGTAAAAGTCATTGGGTCAAAAGACTCAACAGTAATGACATCTTGCATTATCTCCAAATAAAAACAAACAGAAACAACCATAATTGGCGAAAGCAGTGATGCCTCTATTCTTAAAGAGTTCCATACCCCCAAACACCTGAGTGCTTCTAGTCCCGAGATAAATAAAAACAGAAATACAGAAGAAGCAGAAAGGGGCAATAGACGGCAGCGAGAAGCACAGAAGATTACAGGAAATGAAATAATGGCAGATCACAGAAAACAACAATGATGTAGACACAAATACTCCCTACAGACTTTGAACATTTCTGGAGTGTCTTTTTAAAATATGACCTCTTGAAACCCTCAAAATCTTAAATGACTTCTGGATCTTTTATTCTGCTAATTTCTTTCTTTATTGATTGATTGATTGTCACCTCTGTTTTGCGAGGGTGATCTTTGTGGATGGAAAAAAAGGAGAGGCAAGTGGCAGGGCTGCAGTGTGGGTTGTTCTAATGACTTAAGTTCAAAATGTAAATAAAACAGTAAAGCAGCAACACTTAGCATACAGAAAGCTGCAGGAGAAACAGACACACACACCGACAAATTGTTGAAACGGACTACACCCGATGAGATTTCCACATCTCTGCAAGTCAAGAAACTCAGCATGAGTAAGGTGTGGCATAAGGTGAGGAGGAAGACAGAACAGGTCGTTGTGTGAGAAAAGTCAAAAAACTCCAAACAAAAGGTTGTCTGACAGAGAGAAGATGTGTGTATTTATGTATGAGAACCAGAGGAGGGGCAGACCTCTAAAGTTGTTGAGGGGGAGGAGAGAAAAAAAAACAAAGAGGAGGGGGATGAGGCAATGACTGTGTCAGTGACTGACAGCTGTCAGGAGAATGAGTCAACAGTTTGCCAACACTTACATGCGTAAAAAGTAACCCCAGGGAGACCATAAATTAAGTGTCTGGAGATGGGGGGAAGGGCTGATGAGTGGCTGTCGCATATTTGTCTGCTGAAACACATAAGTGCACTTTGACTGCTGTAGCTTCCCCAAAAAGGTCTAAACAGGGACTTTGGTTTTCTTCCTACTGTTTTTTCTTTGAGTATTTGCAAGCCCAGGCAAAGGAAAGTGAGAGGAAATGACAGTGAGTGACAGCAGGAGAAACAAAAAGGAGGCTTGATTACATTTTTAATGACTGGTGTGGATTATTCAAAACCACCAACATGAAAATCATGTACTCCTACTGAGCTCACAGCACCACAGCAGGCTTCAAATTAGCTTGTGAGAAAGAGGAACCTTCTTCCTTGCATCTTGTTTTTTTGTCCTTCTTTTTCCTTTTCTATTCGATTTTAGGAACTAGAAGACTCTCAGTTGTTGGCTCAAAGCCAATTTGGAAGGTGCTCACACAAGCCATGTTAACAGTTACTTGCAGAAGAGCTAAAATTTAGTGAAATTGTGTGTGAGAGAAACTCAAAAGGGGTCTCTGTAGATGCACACACCACCCACCACAACCTGAATTTCAAATAAGAAATGAAAAAGCCAAAAACCCACACAAACATGTACATCTCATCAGCAGAAAAGAATGACAGGGCATTTCTCGAAATCCATTTGAATGGCCCCTTTCTGTACCCCAAAGGACAAACAAGAAGAACCACAATAAACCTTCAGGTGCGAAATTCTCTCTCTCTTTTCCTACACAAGGGGTAAATAACCTGTGAGGCTGAAAGCTGACCTGAAATAGTTCCTGTCTCTTAAGAGAAGGAAGGAGGTGGAGGATGATCAAGTGCAGCCTGCCTGCCAGAGGCTAGCCTGGCAAGTGATCGTGTAACAACAAGCCTATTCTAGAAAAGTGGAAAGTATGTCTACATGTGCGCATGTTTGTGTGAAAGAGAGGGATGAGAGTATGAGAGTGTGTGTATGGGGGGGTGGGTTGGGGGGTGCTGCTGAAGAGCTAGCTAGCAAATGATTTCCAGGGGTCTCCACTAGCAGCTCAGCTCCAGTCCAAACATGCCTGTCTGCTCTCAACAGCACAGCCCAGACAGCTAATGTAGCTGGCCACCATTGGCGTCAGGACAAACACCAGCTAGAACTTTCTGGAACATCACAGGCAAACAAAAGAGAGCGTCATAGCTTGTCCTTAAGGCCCTGTTAATGTGTGAGCCTCACTAGAAACAGAATTTCTCTGATTTTAATTCTGTGTATGTATATGTGTATATATATATATATATAT
>JAVKLF010000083.1:12508408-12519302 GCA_034783495.1 Millerichthys robustus | reverse complement strand
CAAGCTCCCAGGCCTCTGGTAGAGGACCCGAGCTAAGAGGAAGAAAGACCACCCGCAGTGGGTGAGAAGGGAATTTTCTATATATATATATATATATATATATATATATACGTTGCTGTGCTGTAGTTTCACTCAAAAAGTTCAAAAACAGCAGTATGTAAACTGGGCCTAAGTCTCAGATCTCCATTCTTTTGGCTATATGTATTAGATTGCTATGATAGACACAAAAGGAGTGGATGGTCCTACTACTCTTGTGTTAAGAGAGAAGGAGAAAAGCCAACCCATCATTGTTCCCCTTCTAATGCAGAAGACATATAAAGAATTGAGTTTCTGAAAATGAAGGCGGGTGCTTCATGATAACATACATGGTTGATAATACTCAATTGAAACTGCAAGGACAGTTTTATTTTTCTACATGCACCTTTAAGAAATCCTGGTACTAAACAAAAAAAATCAGACTCAATACATTTTTAGCCATCTCTTTAACAACAGACATATGCGCCATTGTCGTCATTGTTTTGTTTTACCTGCTGGTGTCCAGGAGGTGGTATTTTGTTAAGCAGGAGGCTTTAGTTGCTATGCAATAATGGGGGGAAGAATATGATAAGGGGCAGCTGAGGGAGGAGTGGTGGAGACAAGATGGAGGGGAGGGAGAGAAAGAATGGCATGAGGGAACATGGATGGCAATGGGGGATGGAGAATGCGGGCAGTGGGGGGAAGGGTGTCAAGAGCAGTGGTGGTGTGTGATGAAATATTCAGTGAGTGTGCGCCTCTGGCTTCTACCCCCACCCACCATTTTTTCCCCTTTCGACATCTCTGTCTGACAGTTTTATTTATTGGGGTCCCTGTGGTTCAAGGAACTCATTTGCAGTCGTTCTTTCTTTGCACACTAAGTGAAGTATTGGAGAGAGATAAGGAGTGAGGGAGGAAAAGAAATTGAAGGAGACTGGAGGGAGCAATGGAGGTGGGGGTAGAGTGTGCTGGCAGCACTAAGCTGACATTCATAAACAATTGAACAGCTTTGTGTCAGGGAAAAGAGGATGGAGGATTGGAAGGCGGGACAGAGAGGGGAGGAGAATGGGAAGCCATGGGAGAAAGAACTCATCTCACCCAGCCATATTTTGGCTGAATGCTGCTGAAAGTCTAGGTGAAAAGAGTACATGAAAAGCTACTTATTAACCTGCCTAACAATATTGGCACTACTGATAAGTCTCTGTGCAAGCACACACACACACACACAAAAAACTTGCACAAGCTCAAGACGCAATACCAGGTTTTCAAAATAGACAAGGAAACAAAAATCACTGAGTTGCACTATGCCCGGATTTTAAAGGCAAGCAAGAGAAGCTTCTTAAAAGTTCTATATGAAAGGTAGGTGTGTGTAATATAGTCTGTTTAAAAAAAACTGAGGGGGATAATAGCAACATAGAAGGACCAGCTGGCCATCCCATAATTTGATCCAGCTTAGCACAAACAGATATCAGACTGCCAGAAGTTCAGGGCAATCGGGTTCCTTCAGCTAATGCTTCTCTCAATAAAACACGGCCAACAACTGAGCAGCAGTACTTAGAAGATTCTTATTTACGTGCATGTAACCCGTAGAGTTACATAAGACAGACTGCACACTGGTCACATGACGTTGTGATTCACTGTAGCAATGGCGGTCATTAGCCAGTCAAACATCTGTACTGGCAGATATTGGCTAAATGGCAGAGTCAGAGCTGACTATATGAAAAATGTATTTATAAAAACTTAATATAACAGAATGTATATAAAAATGTAAAGATGTCAGAGCTGTATGTTACAGTAGAGAAATGGGGAAATGCGTTTTATTTCACAAGTAAGCAGATTTTAATCAGTTTTATCTCAGTGTGAATGTGATCCAACCAGAACTGAAGCTAATAATGCAATAGTTGAAAAGTAGCATATTAAACAGACAGAATAACATCTAGCTGTTTTAAAAGGATTGTTGCATGAAATTAACATTAATTATGAAATATATTATTTTAATATTTATTTTTGACAGGTTGTCATTGTAATTAAGAACTGGTTCTCAACTGATATACCTGGTAAAAAAAAAAGGTCATCATTATTATCTTTGTAAAAAGAATAAAATAAACTTTGACACAGATCCAGTTGGGTTTTGTTCATTTAACAATTGTTTTGTCAGCTGGAAGCAGCCATCTTAGCTTCTCCATGATGTTGCAGATGTAAACAATGGGCGTGATGGGGCGTGTGCACTCTGGTTGTTTTATATAACTCTATGATGTAACTCCATCATGTGTGCATTCAGTATATTTCCAGGGAAAGCAATAACAACTACATCCTGTCTCTTACTTGTTTTGCTTCAGCTCACAACTACTCTTGCATCCTTAAATGTTTATTTTTTTTCCACCAGTTGATGAACACAGTTTAATTAGGATTCCATTCACAGCACTTTATATACCCAGGAAGATAAATATGTGGATACTTGTAAATACAACTGTATGCTGCAAAAGGCAGAAATAGGTAACGAATGGTGAAGGAGGTCGTACAACAGACAAAAAGGAAGGTGTGAAACTGATGAGGTAAACAGCCTATTGCCAGAAAACTCTTCCGCTGCCTTTTTTATTTGACAACTGTGGTCTTTTTTGTCCCTGCTTTTCTGTTTCATCTACACCACAATCCTGATTGACTTCATTAGATTGTGGTGGTAGTTATCAGACATGATATTCCTGACCTCTATCCTCCCACTCAGAAAAAGTAAGAGCTCCACAAGTCACGATGCCCACTACTCAAATCACAAAAGCACTGTTTCACAGAGTCATGGAAAACAATGATGGCCACAACTCAAATATAGCCAAATCGGACTCGGACCTGACTGCACACTGAGGGAACACACTAAGATACAGACATTAAAAATGAATGTTGACACATACGTACACCCACATACACCTTTGCAGCCAGATGCAGTACACAAAAAAACAATGAAATTAGCTGAAAAATCCATCTCTCTCTTAATTGGTGCACAACACACCTTGGTTCCCTAAGTCCATTCCAGCGTCCCCCTCCAACTGTGTGTTTAAGCATCACAAAGGGAATTACACAGGTGCAGAAATACTGCATGATCAGCTTATTAATGCAATTTTCAAAACCGGGATTTACATGAATGGGGACTGAATAGGCCTTTAGATCAGCTTTGTCTTCTCCTTTGTACACCATTTGATTTAGACATTCAGTAACAAATTCATTTCTGTAGCTTTCATCAAAGCAACAAAGAAGGGAAATTTCCATTCTAAAGAGTGAAGACTCCTTCGTTTAAGCTGCATGCATATAAAATGGTTTCATTTCTGGTGTCAATAACACAAAAAACTGTGCTCAAAAAGAAGAGGAGGATCTTATTACTGACCATTTGACCAAGTCATTTTTCAAGTTTTTGTACCTTCAAATCCTCAATGCAATTACTCTCCAATGATTTCCAGCAGTGCCAATAATACTGATCAACTAGCATCTACACAAGCTGGAGCACAGGCAGCAGGATTAGAATGAGAAACATATTAACCAATAACATTGAGATGTTTTACATCGACTCAGAGATGCTCAGACACACAGGCACTGTTTTTTTTTTGTAACTACATCGTTCTACATCTGTTGGCATATTTTCTTCTGTAGGTTTTCATTTTTTTGACAACATTAGGCATGTTAGTGAATGGCTTGTCCAAAGTTCTTTTTTTTCTATCTTTGACCTGTCAGACCTACTGTGGCATCCCCCTGAGAGATGCAGAGCACAAGAAATGAGGTAAGCATGACTCACTGGTGACTCTCGACAGATTGCTAGATCCTGTTAGTCTGCATCTGTCTGCTTATAGACACAATAGCGAAGCTGCAGCCTGGACTCTTGTTGAGCGAGTGAGAAGATGAGGAAAAAAAACTGGGGGGGGGGGCGCAAGGGATTGAGAAAAGCAGGGCAGGTATGCAACAGTGTGTATTCCACAGGATGTATGGAATAGCAACATGCAGCCAGTTAGTGTTCAAGACAAAATTTGTCAATCTGCAGCCTGTTGAACCTCACTCCAGCTGGGCAGCGCACTGATTTTTAAGCCAGGTTGCAATTTTCTAGCAAGTATAACTCAAGTCAATGGATGCGTGGATGAGGATTATGGGGGAAGAGCTGAACCTAAAGAGTGACCTTCAATCATCTTAGTGTGGTTTAATGGGTTTGTCAGCTGGGCAGGTTTGCTGCTGATGCTTTAAGACAGAAACAAAGAGATGGCTGAATGGGGGAAGGGTAGTCGAAGGGGTGGGGTGATGCCTGCCTGCCTGGTCGTCTTTTATTCTAGCATCAATGAGCAAACAGTCCTTGTGTGCAGTGAAAGACAGCCTATCTGCTTCTGTCAGCTACTAAGATCAATAGACGAGGAAACGTCGTCACTATGAACATGTGCCGAAAATATAATTACTGCCTTTTTTTACTTCACTGTCTGTCATGCAAGTATCTATTTTATTACCAGGTTCAGACATATTCTTATTCTCTTGTCAAGATCAGAAATCCTCTTAAGTACACCCTTTCAATTCCAGGGCACCAGCGTGTGTGTAAATAAGCTGTACGCACAACATCTATTGAACAAACACAACAAAAGGAAAGCAGAGCATACAAGTGCATTTTGACAGGCTGTCATGAGTCAGTGACATAATACAGTTTAGATGTCATGCAAAAAGTCAAGTGAGATGAAATTAGAACAGCTGAAAGAAACTAGCCAACATGGTCAAACAAAGGCACTTACAGTCAAACTTGCAAACCACAGCACATTTGAATGACTACCCTCTAGGAGAGCTGTTAAAACAGAAACAAAAAAAGGCCGGAGAAGAAAAGGGCAAAGACAGAAAAAAATGCAATTTAAATAATTGCCAGGACTCGATTTCCATAAAACATTTCCCCCCTAACTTTACACAACTGCTTGAGAAAGCAATGCAAGCTGGTTTGTTGGCTAGCTGAGAACATCTAATCCAGATAAAGAAGAAGACATAAGTAGATATGCTCAGCCCAGTATTCCATGAACAGATACTTCCTGGAAAAACACTCAATCCTGAAATGAGACCATGCATAACTAAAGACATTTGAAGAGGTAAGTTCTTATTAGAGGGTCCAGGGGGGGTTATAACCACTTCATCTATGACTACCGCTACCATCCCAATTCTCCCAGAGGCTATTTTTGGGTGTTCGGGCGGATCGGTTGCAGTGTCAGATGCTTTTAAAAGCTAGTGCACTGATTGATTTTTGATCAGGAAATGAAGGTAAACTTTTGTGTTTCAATTTTCTAATCTTACTCAGATCAGTAATCTCCCTGCAATCCTATATCATTCCATTTTGCTTCATGAATTTTAAAATAGGATCAATTTCTTTGGATATAAACACTCTAAAGCAGCTCTGTGCTGTTATTTGACACCTATTATTCTCACTGTGCCCTTCTCCACTTCTTTTCAAAAGATGACGATTAACAAACATAATTGTGATTGAAGAAATAACATGTAATGATGTGCAATAAGGAATTTTTGAGAAATAATAAAATGCATTTGACTCATAATGAAGCTAAGATAAATGGGGTATGTGGCCAAAGAGACGCTCAGGCAGGAAGGCAGAGGAAGAAATTTGCTCTGCAGGGTTGGTGGCTGAATTATTATCTGCCTCCAGTAAAACAACAACAAAAAAGACACAAATGTCACTCTTGGCTGCCCAGCAAAGGCGTACCACATGATGGGCAAGGCTCGCTTCCAGCCCACAAATCAGTGAGGCCATACAGAACCACACTAGCTACTTTTTGTTTTTAACTAAATGCACAGGATTCGTCGCTGGATCAATCCAGAACATTCAACTCCCTGCATCAACGCTCTCTGTTTCACCATCTTGTACTATCTTGACAACAATCAGCAAAGTTGAGCTGATGTAGTTACGCACAACAGAGTTAGCCAAAGTTATTAAAAGGAAGTTGATGTGAGTCAGTCAGTCAGCTGCAGAGTTTTTCAGACGTCATAATGTTGTGTAAGTGAAATCAGCCTCATCACTTGCTCAGTTTCTAGCTGCAGCCAGTGCAGAACCTGGCTTTTTTTTGCTTCACTCTCACAATTGATCATTTTGGTGAGTCATGTCACACTGACTCATACTGTACTTAAGCAAAGCTATTTGGCTGTAAGCGCAGGATGAAGACCCAAACTGAACTTTTTATGCATGCAAGGCTTCCAGGAACCCTGTGCTAATACTGAGTGAGAAGGCTGTCATCTGATGATCCAGCACTCCGTTTATGAGTGAGACATGCTACGGTATACTCGATCTCCATGCAGCCGCAGCACACTTCCTGGAAACGTGTGTGTGTGTGCGTGCGAGAGAGAGAGAGAGAGAACTATAGAAGGAGTGGAAAAAGATTGCAGATAAGTAAAAACAGAAAGGTCTTCTCATCAGCAAATAAAAAGGCTTTTCTTGCATACTGTACCTTACTCGCTGCAGCACCACATACACATACACACACAGTATTGCAGACGGAATTGCTGCTTTTTATATTACAACACACCAAATTTCTGACTTGTCTATTAAAAACAACAAGATTGAACAATCAGAAATATACGTGCAACATCACATCTATGTCACTTTTCTGGTCGATGCTCTGCAGCTAAAGAGGCCTCTGTGTATCAAAGATGCACAAAATATCTGAAGCTTTAAAAAAATAACTGTCAAGACACTAGATCAGTAACTTTGTAATGTCTTCGTGTAACACAGACGAGCAAAATCCCCACCTGAGTTTCCGTTAGACTCTCCAATGCTTGCATTACTGACTGCTCTGGTCTGGATGCTTGAGACTGCACAGCAAGAAAATTAAAAACTTTTAATTAACTGCTTTAATTAATTAAGGACATGCACAGTTCACTGTTTCGGATAAATTCTGATTTCAGAATGCAACACAAAAAAATGAAGATGAATCTTACCATTAATCCTGCTTCAACAGTTGGTACAAGTGTTAACTTGCTCCCATCGGCGATGCCCAGATCCTGGAGTTTACCTGAACTTAGTCGCCTGCAGAGTCAGACAGAACAAGATCATTAGGAGCAATAGTGGTGGGGAGCCGTCAGACTTCAAAACTGGTTTGGAAAAGAGCCATGGGTGAAAAGCTTCATGAAAGAGAAGTATTGATTGGGCTGTCATCTTTCAATTTCAAGTGTAGTGGAGCTTGACAAGTGCTTGCAGTGGATATTTGGCACTACTGTCACATCTAACCCTGTGCAGTGGAACAAAGGCCATCAGCCATGACTCGCAGTGGGCCTACAGTCTGAGACGCAGGGGTAGATTAAAACGGGATATTCAGGTTTTAGGAAATGATGTGATTTATAGGGCTACTACAATGAGTGGGAGGGGAAAAGGAGGAGGTCCAAAAACAATGCCGACTGTTTGCCCCCTTCTTTTTTTTTGAATAACACCACCTACATCATTTGAGCTGAGCTCAACTCGATTCACGTGGGATTTGTGGGTTTTGTTTAGTTTTAAATGACAAAGTGTTGAACAATCCCTCGCATCTTCCTGCTGTACATTCAGACTGAAAAAAATATATATGACCCATCTTGTCAGAAAATTGTCCAAGCCAGCAACTTTTCTCATCAAAGAATAGTAGGCCTATGTTGCAGCAACATTTTAAGGAAGACAAATCTAGAAAAATGCGTTCACTCACGTTTCTTTGTGCAGCAGAGCGAGTCTTTCTTTTGGTACTTTGAGCCTCTGTGAGAGCCTCCTCTTCAGTCCCTCCACGGTCTCCTCCAGGGGCAGGGAGAGCTCGAAGCGGGTGCCGGTGGTGGAGTGGATGTACAGATTCATGGAGGGTTCGGTCGGGACGGCCTCGCTGCAGGAGGAAGCCCCGCGACTGGTGCAGCTCCGGGCGCTGGGATGCTGGTCCATCCGATAACCTGTGGTCAGAAGCGGGCAGAGGGACAGGACGAGCGGTGAGAAAGGGGAGAAGCTTCGACTAGCGTCCCTCGAGCTGCCTGCACATTAAAGGCGGTATTCAGAAACCCCTCTCTCTCTTTATCTTCCCTTTTACTCCGCACCTCTTGAGTCAGAACAAAACCAAGTCCTCTCCGACAACATCCAGGAAATCAACTCAACGGATCGGTTTTTTTACCCCTTCTCCTTTCCTTTAGCTTTTCTTCTCCTTGGCTTTATCCAGCTTGCAAGCACGTCTTCGGAAATGCTACACAGTCGAGTAAATGCCACAAAACGTCACGAGCGCGTTTAGGTGGTTACCTTTAAAAACCTATTGTCTGGTTACAAAAAACGAGGATTCCTTTTGAATGTTTCACAGGGTTCTTGCACGTGGTCCGGAGCTGCGAGCCTCGTTGTTTGGCTGGAACCGGAGAGGCTCCTGGTTCAGCTCTCCAATCTGCGAGGCGGCTCCTGCGAAGTATCGGCAATCACAGTTGTCACAAAATACACCCCTTCCACCGTCGATGAAACCCAGCCCACAGCCTCCTCTCCGGAGGCGGCTTGACCAATCACAGCAGAGTGCCCGCTGGTGACAGCCAATGGGAGCACGAGATCCACACCCACGTGGAGGGCAGACGAGTTCAGGCCATTCATAATAAATTACATCGCAAAACCAGGTATGCACCCAGTCCACAGCATCTCGAAGCGGCGAAAATTCTCACGACCGTCTGAATTAAGTCCAGAGGAAGAAAAAAAAACACATTCCCATAAAAATACAGTTCGTTTCCGACCAACAACCAGTGGATTAAGGACTGATGAGCCACGTCAACAGAAAAGCTGTTTTGTTAGGCCTACATCTTCCCACTCAGAAATCTGTGCCAGGATACATCTCTTTTTAAAGAAGGAGCTCAAAAATAGCATTAAAAACTACATCGTTCTGGAGCATCATACCATAAAAACTAAACAAACCAAGAGAGAGCCTCCATTACACCAAACCTTGTATAAATACATGCTCTAAAACTCTAAATGCAAGGTATCAGATGTGCAGTAAAAACGCTCCGCAGCATGAGCTGAACATTATGCAAATCACGCAGGAAACAGCAGACTATTCTCTTAAGAAAAAAGGACAGCAGGTAAATCAGTTTACATTTTATTTATCCCACGTGTTCCAGTAAAAGGAGGTGAACACGAAAAGTTCAAACATTACAGTTTAAAGTGGTTTTCATTGAACAGACAAATGACAAATGATGTCAGGTGAGCTTTAAACCTCCGAGGTGCTAAAATAAAATACTTAGTCGCCACCCAGTGGTTTGGAAACACTCACATTCACTTTAGTTTAGCCTCTTTGTGTAGCTACTCATTTGCGAATTATAGGCCTAGCCTATACATTTATAATTTGTTTACATAAATTTAAGCAGCTTTTTATTTTAATGTAGCCAACTTGTGCGCAAAAACATGACCGTCGCTGCATCTCAAAGAGATAATATCCTTAAATGATAAAAAACTAAAGACTTGTCGTCGGTTCAGCCTAGTCATCGGAGCTGACACGGAACAAACTGTTCCTGATTCACGACACAAAGTTCAAGCTCGGTTTGTTTAAAACTCACCAATTATTGTGGCGAGAACCGTAAAGCTTCGCGGAAAAACGTCCTGCTGCTCCCGCTGTGGCATGTAAAGGAAAACCCAGGCGGAGATTTGGAAAAATCAAAACAATAATAATAATAAAAAAACGCTCTCGTTGTAATAATAAATCCTCCCCAAAACAATCGAATATTCTCAGCAGGCTCGTGCGCGTTCTGTCACGCGCCGACGGGTGGTCCGGACGTCCCCGGCGTCTTCTCTCGGCGATGATAGCGTCTCAGGGAAGGAGAGACTAGTCTTTAACCGGCTCCCTCTCGGATATGGGCGGGGAGCGGTGTTCTTCTCGCGTCAACGTGAGATTTAAGGTGGCCTCGCTTTCCCTGCTGCGTCGGTAGGAACGCGCCCACGCAAATCCCGCAGCGGACAAATGTGGCTCTTTGGAAAGCCGAACCGGTTCCTACAGGTCCGGCAGACAGACTTTACTCACCTCCGGAGGAACCGACGGACCATATGTCACCGACTCGCCACCTTAACAACAACTCAATGAAAAGAAGGCCTTCCTGTCGGGGCGTTGCCAGTTTGTGAAGACGTAAAAATGTCGCCTGGCAACCAGACAGGTAAACAGGCTCCCTAGATACTGACCCTGTTCTCAGGTAAACAAAGCGTTGTGTGTCGGCTGTGTGGTGAGCCGGCGATGCAGACTGAACAGCAGAACCAAAACAGAAGTATTTAATCACAAAATTAAAACGTTGACAGGGCAGCAAAACAACTGATGAGCAAAACTTATCTTTGAATGTTTTTGGTAGCCAAAAAAAAAAACTGACCTGAGATCTGCAACTTGCTTATTTTGTACATTTTCAGCTGCAAATCTGTTCAACCTCCTAGAACCACCTCCGCTGTGATCCTGACAGGGGGATGAATGAAAAGATTGGAATGTAAAGTTAGTCTAATAAGTTAAAGTGACTGTATCCTGAGTACATGTTGTTTCATAAAAGATTGATATAAGGAAGTGAAGACAGACTGTTGCAACACTGTTTACCTTCATGCATTTCAGAACTGTGATTATTCAGCCTCTGGGATAAAGGAGCTGCTGTTGTGCAACATGTAACAGAAGAAAAAAGGGCCTGACTCTGCCCTGTAATGTCAAGTACTGAAGCAGCTCTGAAATGTTCTTCCCCTACTGCCCCCAGGACCAGGACACACTGTCTGTCTGATAACAGAACCCTGCTATTCCCATCTTTGCAGGGGACACTATGCCCCACCAGCATGTTATCACACTGCCTGAGAACTGAATCATCCGTGTGTGTGTGTGTGTGTGTGTGTGTGTGTGTGTGTGTGTGTGTGTGTGTGTGTGTGTGTGTGTGTGTGTGT
>JAVKLF010000083.1:12483161-12493277 GCA_034783495.1 Millerichthys robustus | reverse complement strand
GTGGGTATACGCAATGCTGACTTAAAAAGAAGTGGGTATACGCCGTATACCCGCGTATACCCTGGACTACACCACTGGGGGTTAGGGTTTAGGGCTCAGGTACAAACTAAGTTCAGGGTTAGGTATGGACCTGTGAGGTTAAGTTTAGGGTCAGGGGGCAGGGTTAGGCTATAGAAATTAATGGAAGTCAATAGAAAGTCCGTACAAAGATGCCAATACATGACTGTGTGTGTGTTTTCTAATTATTTAGCTCAATAGGCAACAGGTCAGTACATGGACCGGGTATAAAGTGTCACGGTTTAGTCAAGGTGAAACCTAATTGCAAACAGACACAAACACAAGAGCTCAAAAATTAAACTATTTATTAAATGGAAAACAAAGGGTTGACATGGCAGCAAAACCTAACAAACAAAAACTAGGGAGGGTACACGGTAAATATCACAAGGTGCATCTGAATATCTAAATAAATATCTAAATATCACAACCCAAATACACGGAGGCTTGGGACTCGGGAGAACAACAATGAGGACCAGGACATCTGACAACAGGGTACGACATACAATGCTCCAATGCTGGGGCAACACAAAGGGCAAACATTTAAAGGGAAGGCTAATGAGGGAAATGACCATCACCTGGGACAGACAATGAGGAACAGGTGACTGGGAGGGGTGGAGCTGCACATACACATACCAAGACAAGAGACAGGAAAACATACCATGACATAAAGAGCATACATATTGAGGGCCAGGGGTTAATCAGGCTGCAAAAATCTGTCTAAATAATGTTCATCAACAGAAAATTGGGACAAATTATCTGTTTGTATCAAAAAATGTCAAGAATCTGTACACACAAGAACAAGGCCAACTGTCAAAATGGATATCTGTGATCAGTAACTTAAGGGGATGACAAATGCAAACTTTGAAGGACGCAATCCCCAAATTGAGACACAGGTGCCTCATTCTCTGTCCTAAAGAAGAACTGGACAAATCAGCCCTGTTATCAGTGCACAGTTCAATAGTATGCCTCTTTGATGGTATAGGGGTGCATTATTGCCTATGGAATGGGAAGGATGCACATTTAGAAAGGAAGGTCAGGGAAGGTCTTGGATCAAGAGAAGGCATCATAAGGCCACACATCAGACAGGACTGGGAAAACATTACCCTTAAAAAACTCCAGAAAGGGATTTCCTAAGTAGACTGTTAAAAGAAAAAAAAAGAGGGGATGCTTTTAAATGGACCTATTTTTTCTAAAATGTGTCAACTTGAAAATTTTTCGTATTTTATTTTCAAAATTCATAGTTTCTTGTTTGACGTTTACTATAATCCATAGTGGAAAAACTGGGTGAAATTTGCAAACCATTGCATTCTGTTTTTATTTACATTTTACGCAGCCTCCCATCTTTTACAGAATTGGGTTTGTATTATTTAATCCAAGGCCCTTAGAAGTGTGTTGACTGGAAAAACGATAATCATGACACACAAATGTGTCCCCCTGTTGTTGTATTTCCTGGTAATGCGCCCTTTCAAAACAAGACACACAGGCTTTCAGTAAATCAGAATTCCAGTTTGTATTCCTGTGTTTTCTGTATGTGGGCCCAATATTTGTGATGATTCCCAGCATGGGAGTCGATGAGTCATTTGTCACATTGCTCCCATGATATTCACCTGTTATGTGGATTGATTTGTTTTAGTCATGATTGATAAATCCACAGTGCTGCCAGCTGTTTGAAATGTCACAAAGAGTAATCTGTCAACAGGAGATGAAGCGGGTCCAGTGATGCTAAGGAGGCTAACAGGAGCAGAGATATAAAACCGATGAAGAGTGTTTTTCTGGTTTGAATGTCCATTCAATCTGCGTTTCAAGGCTGAGGTTAGAGTTGCCCACCCCCTCAGAGTCCATGCAGCCAGTGACTAAGACTGCATGCTCTGGAGGCACGCGGGAAAATATCATTCTGTCTTCCAGCCATCGTGTGTCACATTGGAGCCTCTGCCAGCCAGCACACATAGAAAATCTCATGCCTCTATTCTTTCCACTGGCTTTGCGATTCATTTTATTCCCCTTTTTACCAGCACAGTGTCACATATTGGGGCAAAAATCTGCACCACATTGCCGTTTTGTCTTTATGCACTTTGAGCATTTTTATTACAGTACTAAAAAAGTTCATGAAAAGCCCAACAACAGATTCTCAGATTGTTATTGCCAGCAATGGAAACGTGAAAGGTGAGCGATAAATGTTTTTGTCGGTGTCTTTGTGTGTTCATGTGTCCGTCGCTTACCAAATTAGCTCAAAAACTACTGAACAAATTCGAACATGAAACTAGCAGAGAGTACTGGATGTATAAATGATTAACATTTGGAGTCAAACCAATTCACAACCAACCAACCTTTAAAGCACAAAACATGACTAATCAGTCAAACATACATAAATTGACCTAAAGATTAGTTGAGATCTAACAGACAGTGAAAGGTATTTGATTAAAACTTTGATTAACAATTTGCAGTAAACTTTGTTGTTAAGCATATCAGCCACAGGTTGAATTTTATCGAAACTTTTAAGAAATAATCATGAGATATGAGTCTATAACTGATTACCTTTTGGAGCAACCCATTTCAAAATGACCACCACAGCCAGTTGACCTTTAAAAATACAAAAAAAGTGAGTCATTTCCAACGACATACTCCAAGTGCTATTGAGCAAGATCTTTGTGTAAATCATCAGCACTAACTGTTAGTCAATCAACCCTGTTTGTCTCTTAGCAAAATTAGGCCTGTGAGTTATTTGCTGAATTTTAATAAAATTATCAGAAAGTAATCGTGTGTATATCTACTACTGATCAACTTTTAGAGTAAACCCATTTAAGCTAATCAAACCAGGCAAACACAAAAATGAAACACATTCTTTATAGAAATTGGGCTAAAATTTTGTGTTGTTGAAGCTTAGATTTCAGGGCGGATCTCATCCATCCCCGGAGTACTCCTGCCGCACAGCTTTTTAACGACCTCAGCAGCCACAGACGCGGTTATGGACAGACTAACCCTGAAGTCTCCCGACCCAGCTTCCTCCATGGAAGAAAGACCTTCCACCTCATGAAGACATCCCTGGTTAAGGGTCGACACGACCCCACCTTTGGCGGCTGTGGAAGAGTGGTTAGGGGAGTCGTCCTGTGACCGGTGGGTTGCCGGTTCGATCCTTCTCAGTTGTTGTGTCCTTGGACAAGACACTTCACCTTGCCTGCTGGTGGTGGTCAGAGGGCCCGGTGGCACCAGTGCTTGGCAACCTCGCCTCTGTCAGCGAGCCCCAGGGCAGCTGTGGCTACAATGTAGCTTACCACCATCAGTGTATGAATGTGTGTGTGAATGGGTCGATGACTGTAGTGTAAAGCGCTTTGGAGTCCGTAGGGACTTGATAAAGCGCTATATAAGTACAACCCATTTACCATTCAACAATCGCAATTGATTCAAGGTAAGCCCTACTATATCAAGTCAGTACCTCTAAACCTCACGCACAAGCTCCTTCCCCACCAGAGATATTATGTTCCAGGTCCCAAGAGCCAGCTTTGGTAAGCCGCAGTCACAGATTCAAGGTCTTTCAGCTACTGACCATTACATCATGTCTCTGACTTGTACAGCACCTCCTGCAGATGGTGGTGCCCACAGGTAGGTGACCCATGTCGTTCAGTCAGGCTGAGCCTGACTGACTAGCCCCCTTACCCAGACCTGGCTTCAGCGTGGGACCCCAATAACCCATGTCCAAACAAGAGACATCAAACTTCTTGACTTTTTTCCGTCCATACAAATATTTTGAATCATTCTTTGTCTGGCCTGTCACCTATGATTAATCTGCCTTGGGAGACTCTGTCAAGTTAACATAGCTCCTAGAACCACTCAGGTGCAAAAACTTATCCACCACCACAAGGTGGCAACTCAAGGAGAAGCTTCTGAGAAACTTATTCTAACCCATTAACATAAAATCAGTCCAGAAAAAGGAGATAAGGACCATGCATCTGAATTTGAATGTGCTCAGGAGGCTGGACCTCCATGTCCTTAAAAACAGAATTTCACCAACTGCTTGTTCCTCAGTGCGAGCTACCAGAACTGACAAAGACTCCTGGATGGGTGTCGAGACGTCTTCTAACAAAAATTGATCTACGTCCGGTTGCCTCCGAATTAAGTGTGTTTGCTGTTGCGATGACCCGGATAACTTAGAATTTGCACAGGCGAGATAAGGAATCAAAACTGATTGTCACATTTGTTTAACTAATGATTTGTCCTTTGACCTTTCAGGTTTGGGGCAATGCACACAGCACTTTCAGGAAGCACAAACTATTATGGTTTGTAAAAAAGTAATACTCCATCCATCCATCATCTCCCGCTTAATCCGAGTCGGGCCGTGGGGGAAGCAGCTTGAGCAGAGAGGCCCAGACCTCTCTTTCCCCAGCCACCTCTTCCAGCTCTTCTGGGAGGATTCCAGGGCATTCCCAGGCCAGCCCAGAGACATAGTCTCTCCAGGGTGTCCTGGTTCTTCCCCGGGTTCTCCTCCCAGTCGGACATGCCTGGAGCACCTCCCTAGGGAGGCATCCTTAACAGATGCCTGAACCACCTCAACTGGCTCCTCTCGATGTGGAGGAGCAGCGGCTCTACTTTGAGTCTCTTCTGGGTAGCTGAACTTCTCACCCTATCTCTAACGGAGAGTCCAGCCATCCTGCAAAGAAAACTCATTTTGACCGCCTGTATCTACAATCTCATTCTTTTGGTCACTACCCAGAGTTCGTGGCCATAGATGAGGGTAGGAACGTAGACCGACCGGTAAACAGAGAGCGTCTCCTTACAGCTCAACTCCCTCTTCACCACAACAGACTGGTACAGAATTTGCAAAACTGCAGAAGCTGCACCGATCCGTCTGTCAATTTCACGCTCCATTCTTCCCTCACTCAAGAGCTGAAGATAACGGCATGATGAAGCCAACAAGACCACATCATCTGCAAATAGCAGAGACAGAATCCTGAGGCCATTGAACCAGACTCCCTCATCCCCCTGGCTGCACCTAGAAATTCTGTCCATAAAAGTTATGAACAGAATCGGTGATAACGGAGTCCAACTCCCACCCTGAAGGGCTTCAACTTATTACCGGCAATGCGAACCAAACTCTCTCACAAGGACTGAATGGCCCGTAACAACGGACTGTTTTAGTAAAAAGTAATACTAAAACAGAAATATCAACAAAAATCACCCCAAACCCAGTGATTCACACAGGCCAGTCTCTCTCATTCCTCATATGGTTGACTCAATAAACGCGCCACAACAAGCTTTCCCAAAAGCTGCAATCTGCTTTGTGGTGGAGCACCACTCAGTGCTGATACCATCTATTGTCAGAGGCTGTATCATGTTATTCACTCCTGGGTGCAGATGGTACAATCTTTTAATTACAGTATATGAGAGATAGATGATGACTTATTGCAGGCCCTTAAACCACATCAAATGGCTCTTCAGTGAGAGCTCTCTGGATACTCAGAGCTCATAAAAGAAGCGGCTTTTTGCTGCTTTTCATGTCACTGTGCTGCACTCAGAAACTAATCACAATTATGACATTTGTTTCATTAGTTTGTGGCTGACAAAGAAAAAAACGTTGCAATTTAAGCGCAAATCTTCCCTTTTCACCCCCCACACTAAAAATACAACTATTTCCAGTTTGAACTGCAAAAGAACTGCTTCCTCAATGATCAAATCCGATTTTCCACAAACATTTAGCAGACTTTTTACCTTCTTCATTTCACACAGACGGCAAAAGAGCGCCGATGGAAATCACAGTCATGTTCTGCTTTGTTTTATTATTTTGCTGTGTGACTTTTAAATCACAAGGGGGGGGACTTGTTTCCGCATCCTCATAAACGTGGATTCAGGAAGTTGTGGTTTTTACATAACTGATACTTAGTTTTATCTCTTGGGCTTTAGTCATTCTTCTTCAGCGAGCACGAAGCTTCCAGGAGTGTTTGTAGTTAAGGCAACAGTTTTGATGAAAGATTAGAAAGGAGAACAGAGAGGAGGATGTGAGAAGTGTCGACGTGTTTTTTTAATTTTAGTAGACCAGTAATGCAACACATTCACGACAGAACAAATTTCCCTCGCTGCTTTTCATGCCAGTTTGAGATCAGTTACGGTCACACCTTACTATGGTGCAATTTCATGCAACAACGTGAGCTCTCACAAGATGTGTTGGCTCTTTCAGTACAAGTTGGGAACCAAGCTTGACTACCACACTGAATCAGCTGTAGCAGTGCATAAAGTGTTAATAAAATCCATTCAGTAGTCAATGATACATTCAGAGGTGGGCAAAAATGAACTTAAAGCAAAACTTTCAATCCTTAATTAGGGTTTTGTACTTTTGCCATCAAGAAAAGTTAAGATACTCGTTCCTATCTTTTCCTCTGAACTTCATAACAAAGGGATCCAAATGATCCCATTAGTCTTTTATCTTTTTAAAATACCACCAAGAAACCATGCAGCATCACAATGCACATCAACAACTGTTGAGGATTTCATTGCATAAACAGTCAGAGATTCAAAATAAACTGAGGTTCGTGCCGACAGTCATAGATCAGCTTGTGAATGAAATCTGAGCTGAAACCTGCGACTGCAAAATTAAAGTACGGCCCAGTTTTCCACAGAGAGAACAGGGAAATACTTTTTACTTTTGTTGCCGAAGCTCAAAGTCATCACTCACAAACAGCCATGTCCTGCCAGCACATTTAAATGATGCGATGGAGGATTCCATGTAATTCCAACCTACATGTGACAAGGCTTTAAACAAATAAAAGAGCTAAACACAATGCCAAAATTCAAACAGGATAAAAAAAAATTCTCCGACGTTAGAAAGAAGTAGCTGGGTGATGAATTTAGCAAAAGTTTTTCTGTGAAATTGTTTGCAGAGAAAGTATAATCAAAACAAAACATCTGGTAGACAAAAAAAAGTTTCTCTGCTGCCATCAAGTGGCAGGAAAGATCATTGCATTAGTCATATAAAATAATTAAATGTTAAATAATCAGTCACAAATTATAATAAAATACTACAAGAATACCCTCACAAAGTAATTCCAAATAAATTTATTGTTAGTTTTATCCACAAGAAAGAATGGAAACTCATGGACAATGACAATTCTGAACTGGCATCAGAGGGACAGAAAAAATTACCTACAGGGGAGAAGAAGAAGAACATGTCAACACAGAACGGGCAACATTTTCACTTTCAGTATTTAGGCAGAACATAAGTAGCTGGGAGGTCACACCACAGGTCTATTCCAGAGCTTTGACAATGGCCTCGTTGGCCTCGATGCTTATCTGAACTTCTGCCCTCGCCGCCTCATTAGGTGTACCGAGCAGTTCAGACTGGGCTTTCTCCAGGTTGGCCCTGGCTGCCTAAAAGTGGATGGATGGATGAATAAATAAATAAACATGACACAAAACTGACAACCACAAATACAAAGAAACTGGTAACACATTTCAGCTGTCTAACATTGGTATTTTAATTCAAGTGTTGAAATTTCAAAAGCAACATTTGACTTTTAACATTAAATTAGTCCCAAAAAGCTTTAAAGCTAAAGGAGGTAAAAGCTGAAGTAGCCAAAGTGAGGATAAAGATAAACTGAGAAAATCTCTGTCTCTTTGCTCAGAAAGCTTCATTTGTCACAGTTGCCATTAGAAAGGAGAAATGCCAAACATAGCTGGAAGTTAAAGGTCTCTCAGTAGGGATTTGGCACATCTGCTATAACTCTACAGTGACTGACCTTTCCCTCCTTATTAACAGAATGGGACCATGTCCATTGTTACTACAGGGGGGGGTTCATTTACTGCTATGAAGTGAACTTGGACAGCTCTGAGGTGAGCGCATTAAAAACACACCATCATTTTGACTTATTTAGCAGTTTGTCTTTTAAAGGAGGATATAACATTGAGATTTAGGTGAAAATGAGTCAGGATAATCAGCAGCTTGGAAATATTCATCAGGCAATCAGACAATAAAAGATTAGAGATTAAGAGATGATTTCTGCTCTTTAAGACAAACAGTCAGCAAATCAATAAGGCTCTGCCAAATATCAACAAACTGTAGAAGACACGTGTTGCAGATAAACTTTTCTCATCTTTTCTTCACTGAACTCTGAAGAATTTGTAAATATTTAAAAGTTGAAGTTATCTGAGCATGAATGTCTTTTGTAGACTTAAAATGCTGATGCTTTTGTGGTAAATTTTCAATGCTAAGTATCTGTAGTTTTTATAATTATACATATCTATTTCTATCCATCTATCTATATATCTATATATATAAATAAATTATAGTAGAATAGTAACATTTGTTTCCTTTCCACTGTTGCCAATGTGCTGCTCAGGACAGGAGACGAATTGAAGACTCAACAAAATCTGCTTCCTTCCTTAAATTGATTGTTTTTGTACACAGCCCTGAGACGTTTGTTGTCCCTTGTTGCCATATAAATAAACTGAACTGAATTATTGATTATTATTGAGTCTGGGATTGATAAGGTTTTGTAACATATTATGCATACTTTATTAGACATGAAAATATACAAATAGGTGTTGATCCATGTCAAATAAGTCAGTCATAAGCTTCAAGATAACTGAAACACATTGATAACTGTTAACGCTATCACACTGCAGCTCTCTGAACCATAATTGAAGCCAGATGTGTGGTAACTAAAGAGTACCATCTTTAATTAAAATAGGAGACATTGGAAAGAATATTCTGGGGATGTTTAGCTATACTTGTGAGGACATTTTGCCTAGTCCACACAAGGAAAACACCATTTGAGAGTCAGGGTTTAGGGTTCAGGTACGAACTAAGTTCAGGGTTAGTGTTAGGGTCAGGTATGGACCTGTGAGGTTAAGTTTAGGGTCAGGGTTAGGCTATAGAAATTAGTCAAGGTTAAACCTAAATGCAGACAGACACAATATTGAATTCTGTAATTTTGACAGTTCTCCCTACGGAGCTTTATTCTACTTCCATTACTACACTACGTAGAAACATGCTGATTAATCCACACTATATTATGATACAATTTTCATCATGCAACAGCATCAACAACATTGACTGAGACTGAGATTTAAAAAGACATTTGAGGACTGCAAAAATTAAATCTGAATAAGGCCTTTGAGCATTTATTTTTAAAAGGATAAAATATGGTTGTTTTGCTGACAGTTGCTCCTCTCTGCAGGGGTTGCTACAAATTGCATAAAAAGATCTGGCAATTGTGTTATGACCAATGCCCGTCCTCTCCGACTAACAAAAAGGTCAAGAACAGGAGTACAATTAAGCAACAACTAAGAAGGTTTCTGTATCTCCCAGTTTAATTCACAACGTTCCTTCACATTCGATTGTCATGTGGAGGTGAGTAACGAGTCTGAAATAATACTCACTGCAATGTCCAGCTGGTCAAGGGGAACAGCCTCCTCTGCTAGCAGCTGTACTGAAGAATCAGCATTGACTGTTACTGACCCACTGCTCACTGCGAGTACACACACACACACACACACACACACACACACACACACACACACACACACACACACACAGTTAAGTCTGGCACACTGTGAATAAAAGCCAGAATGTTACATCTGTAGAAGAAAATGTAGGGTGGCATCAGGGATGGTAAACAACACCGGAGGCTCACAACACAGAAAAAGAACATCTTACCAAAGTATTTAGCAGAGGTGCCGTCCTCACTGAAGACTGTGACGACACCGGGCCGGAGCACCTGTAGGGTGGGCACGTGGGCAGGAAGAATGCCGAATGCTCCAGTAAGTGTCGGCACGTCCACCTGTTTCACACTTGTGTCTTTAAAGAACACCTAGAATGGAAAACAGTTTACTTTCATTCACAGAAGTAACGGTAGATTTCTTAATTAAAAAAGAAGATAAAAGCATTTGAATACAATTCTACTGCTGCTGCTTGTTGCCTCCTCGTTTGTACATTGCCTGGCCAAAATAAAAGTCGCCACCTGGATTTAACTAAGCAAATAGGTACAAGCCTCCCATTGGATAAGTACTGCATAGGCGATTATCTTTCAGCTGGCAACAAGTTATTTAACCCCAGCTGATGCAATGAGTAAC
>JAVKLF010000083.1:12462104-12472651 GCA_034783495.1 Millerichthys robustus | reverse complement strand
TCAGATCAGCACAGGCTGTCACCACCGGCAATCACATGACTGCGACTAGTCGACATGAAATGTAAAAACTCGCGAGATGTCCTAGAGTTGACTAGTCGACTAGTCGACAAATTGGTTCAACCCCTAGTTTGTGGCCCTGGTCTAGAGCTTCGAAAAAGGTGTGAGACAGATAGTCAGCGCTGATGAAAGGAGAGGATGATAAAAAAGCAGCAGCTTTATAATCTAATAACAATGGCACAGTAATAAATGCTAACCATATAAAGTACACAGAGCTCACTTTTTTGTTGACCTTGTTCTTAAGCGAGCCTTACAGCTGATTTGGAGGCTGCAGAATGGGAGCTTGTATTGATTTTCATTATTTCATTTTATGATGTTGATTTCCTGAATCTGACTTGATTCAGTCTGACACAATAAAAGACTACAATCTGTACTCCTGAAAACTCTGGTGAACCGAATTCAGCAGTATTTCTACATATTTCCTGCAGATTAGCCTGTTGAACCAAATGCACAGGTGTGCAACAACACATTGTGTTGACTGAAGACTGCTGCTGCTGAGCTGCCATTTAGAGACAGAGAGAAGAAAATGGTTCTTATATGTAATATGTACAATGAATGAAGCTCATTGCAGTTGCAAATGAAGCTCACAGTAAATCGCGACTAGAAAGAAGCTGGATTGTAAGTATGGCTGAAAACAAGTCATGCTCGCAAAAGGAAATATGGCGACACTTCCTCATGCTACACGGCTGCTGTTTGGATGTCAGGACTGCCTGCAGGGCTGTTATGACAACACCGTTCAGCTCTCACAGCCATCTATTTATGAATCATCTGTGTTTATTCACGCTGAAACAGCTACCCCTCCGAGCCACTTGTACCCCTCTCTGCAGCAGCAACACAAACACACAAAGGTGCTGATAAACAGAGAGCACTGAAGCTAAGGCACGAAAAGGAGAATCGGGTTGACTGGTACAAAAGATGAGTGTAATGAGATTTCATAGCAGCCATCGGCAATGATTACATTAATGTTGCGTCTCAACCCATCAACACACACGCACTCAAAAACTGTGTGTATCGAAACAGGAGCCACAGAGGAAATGAAAGGCAAGGAAAAGCACAGGTCTGGGTGGATGGAGATGTCTCTCCAGCCACTTCACACCCACGCATGCACACACATACACAATTAGCTCACAAAGAATTAAAATGGAGAGAAACGGCTAGGAAGAGCTTTCACTTCCTTTATTCTGTCTCATCAAGCAAATTCTCTGCATGGGATTATTTTAAAGGTAGCTAATAAAGACGTTCAAATAGAAAGAAATAAGTCTGAATTTGTAATATATGCTCTGTCACAATAATGTTTGACCTGTCTTGTACATTTTAACTAAGACCTTAAAGATGTGTGGGCGTGTTTAATCCTGTAAAGTACAGACTGCATCGTCAGCTGAGAGATAGAGCTCACAGCATTGTCTCTGTTTGCCCCAGGACCAGTGATGATCCTGAGAAAACCACCACGTACCTGGAGGAGTCTCAGCCCACACATGGTAAGAGGAAACGTCAAACATCGGAGAGACAAAGGAGCAGTTAGTTAACAGATGGGATGTTTTGTTTTGAACTAACAACACATATCGTTATTTCAGTTTTTTCAAATCTTTTCAAGAGGAGTTTTGAACAATTGTTATCGTACCCGTTGTAGATAGATCTTTGAACAACCTCAGTCTAAAGAAGGAGAGTTTAATTTTACCCAAGCTAACAGCTGGTCCAATCAGAATGCTAAGATTCGTAATTTCTTTTACCTTAAAACAAAGGTAAATGGAAAAAAAGAAACAGTTTACGCAGACTTTGCTTTATAAAACTTTACACTGTCATAAACTTAAGACATTTTGTAAATGTTGTGTTGGAACTGCTCCAGGAACCTGCAGTTGCAAATAATGAAAGAATTCTGAATAAATAACCAGAGTTGTAAAACTGACATGACAACAAGAGTTATCTACAACAGATAAGATATTAATTCTTTATAATCTTTTTATAGAACCCCATGTTGAAAGATTTTAACTGTAGCTTTAAACAGTTTAAATGTTTCTGTCAGATTTCATGTTAGTTTTTGAATTGATAGTATTTCTAAATGTATTTTTTCTTGAAAACCAACGTATTAGTGACTCATTAGAAAGAGATAACCAGGGTCACTCTGGTATTTCCTCTGGGGAAAATTAACATCCATCCATCCATCCATCCATCCATCCATCCATCCATCCATCCATTATCTGTTACCCGCTTTTTCCTTTCAGGGTCTCGGGGGTCACTGGTGCCCATATCCAGATAGTATACAAACTATGATAGGATATGGAAATTGTGCAGTTATTTGTATGGTGTAAAGCGCTCCTTCACCTTCTTTTTCGTCCATGTACCTGAGTATCTGCAGCTGCTGAGTCCCATCTCTGCTGTCTCCTTATATCTGGGTAGAAATCACTATCAGGGTGGATGAGTCAGACTGCCTGTCCATGACGAGCTCTCACGACCAAGAGACGGAGCGCTTCCTGTCCACCGGCCCCACAGGCCGCCGAGTCTCTTTCAATGAAGCTGCACTCTTTGATCATGGCAAGAAAACCCAGGAGAAAGGCCGCAGGTCAGACACCCATGTTTCTAAATGTGGATTCATCCCTCGGTTCTTGTGCTAAATGGTTATGGCTTTCCTGAGATCAAAGGATGTATCAATATTTTATTACGTCCAGCGTACTCCTGTGCTGGTGGGGTGTGAAGAAACGATGCATTATGCAAACCACCCCCCTGTGAACAAAACAAACTGCAACTCTCTCTGATGTTTTTGCTGCCCCATTTTCTCTCATAAAGCCAAAACCGATATGCAGTTTTGTCAAAATGAATTATTTTTAGTCTACAGTCAGGATTTAATGAAGCTGTGGTGGCTTTGAAGTCAGATATCTTTCTCTTGCTAAAGTTTATAGCTGATTACATGTGCCCTTGCCTAATGGAACTCTCACTCAATCGCAGCCTTCTGTTTACCTGTTCATCTCAGGTACACCCTGACCGAAGGTGACTTTCATCACCTGAAGAATGCCCGTCTCACAAACCTCCACATCCCACCTCCTGCACTCAAGATAGTCACCATCCATGAGTGCGACTCGGCCGAAAACACCATCACCATGACGACACGCCCTGTTGCTAAATCAGCACTTTCCATCTTCCAGGTCTTTAGAGATATAAAAGCTGATGGCAAACGTTCATCTGATATTTTTTAAGGTAACTTTTATGCATGTGCCTCCTTTTAGCCGACGCTCTGCCCACTGCCACAAACAGCACTGACTAGCCTGAGTGTGAGCCCAAGCTCTGCCCTCCCCGGGGACGCTCTCAACTCCACAGTGGACACCAGCTTCTGTGAGAACCCCGCACTTCTCAGCAGCAAGGAGATGAGCTCCAGCTCTGTAAGTTCACTTTAGAATAATGCCCGCAAGAAGGCTCTACAGCTCCTGGCAGGTTGTGTGCATGACCACATATCTGTGTCTTTTCTCAGACTGAGATGAAAGGAGTGAAGCCCTGGGACAGAAGCAGCAGCGCTGGCATGAAAGACAGAGCGGCCGTAGGAAACGTTGATGCTGCTGCCAGCAGCAGCACAGGAAGCCCAAAGCCTGTGCTACAATTCCTCACTAAACTTCGACGCCATGCAAGTCTTGAGGGAGCCAGTCCCTACTTCAAGATAAAGAAGTGGAAGCTGGACAGCAGCCAGAGAGCCTCCAGTCTGGACACAAGAGGTAATGGAGAGTATCGGGTAAACTTCAGAGATTTGTGCGAGAGAAATCAATAGAGCTCAGCCATAATACGGACAAGGGATGTTAAATCATACTTTAAGCATTTTTTTGTGTATTTTTCCAAGTTTTATATTTGTTCTGGGGTTTAGTAACATGCTTTTCTGGTAAACAGACAACAGTTCAGCAGGAAGCTCCATCAACCAACTGTGAGCTGCCTTTTGACTGAGCCGCACGCATGCGCACGCACACACGCACACAGAGAGCAAAAAATAAACTGCAGAGATCCCAATAGTTGGTGGGAGCTTTCCACAGCATTAAATGTCACTTTGCTCCTGCTGCCACACAACTTGTCAAACTCACAGCTCTTTCTTTGTGTTCACTGTGGGCCAGGCTCTCCCAAGAGGAGACAGTTCCAGCGCCAGCGGGCTGCCAGCGAGAGCATGGACCAGGACAACGACACGCACCACATAGACCTCATCCAGTACATCGCTCGCACCCAGGACCTCACCTACTACTCGAGCCAGCCCAGCACACGCCTCCTCTCACCCCTGTCCACACCACCCCCCTCCCTCGGCAGGTATTTTTAATTCCCTTGCCATTCATCCTGTCCACTGCTTTACTGCCTCACACTCATTTAATGCAGCTAGAGAAAGTCTGTTAATGACTTACAGGAAGCCACAACTCAAAGTCTCAATTCTCCCTCACTTGTCAAACTCCTACAAATTATTGCTTTGTAAAAAAAACTGAAATAAATAAAAAAGTATAGTGTTCTTTTCTTTTCAGTCACATTTTTTTTTTCAGAATAATTGTTTCACTGTGACCTGTAATTAACTGAAAACACTGTGTTGAGTCATTGTGAGAAATTCTCTTCCACTACCATCTGATTGCTCGTGTGAAAAAATTCCAGTAAACATGAAATCTTTTAAAACAAATTTAACGTTTCAAGCAGGCTTCAGAGAATTTCCGAATTTTTTTCCCTTAGTGGTGAGGAGAGTTGGGACTCCGAGTTTGTTTTTAGCCCACAGAACCATTCCATTGCTGACATAGCTGAATACTTTCATGACATCCTCAAAAATGTTATCATTATTATTAGTTTATATGGTCAGCTGGCAAATATAGCAAAGCAGATTTTAAATGGTAAATGGTCTGAACTTATAGAGCGCTTTATCAAGTCCTTACAGACTCCAAAGTGCTTCATTCATTCATACACACATTAACACACTGATGGTTGTAAGATGCATAAATATTTTACACTGTTTTAGTGTTGTGAAATCTAAATTAATGTTCATTTACAACTGTTTATTTACTGTGTTGAATTCTAGATAAACATTGGTCTGTTGAGAAAACCCAACAAACTAAACAAAAGGTGTAGTACAAAAGTGTAGAATTTTATTATTAGCTAAAGCAGTGGAGTTATTTTAAACAACAGTTTGCTATTTTGAGGAATAATTGCTTTATATGTCTGAAAACAAAATAAAAACAAATCCTTGTTTGGTTAGCCATCAGCCTAGGCAAGATGGAAACTTCTGCCTTTTTCTCCACATTCCATGCTTTGTGAGTGATGTCATATTGATAAGATATTAACTGTTGCTAAGGTTTTGACGGACCATCACAGTTCCGGTGATTTAAACAGTTTTGAAGACTTGCAGTAGTCATTGCCAGTCATAAAACTCATTCTATGCTCTGTGAACACAGCTGAATGTGGTATTTTTGGGTCACGCACTGACACTGATGCCTGCGTTGCATTTGTCTCATTTCTGATTGGATTTTATCTCATCTCTCCATCCCCTGTGTGCACACTGCAGGGTAGAGGTAGAGGTGATGGTGGAGCCCATGTGCAGCCACTGTGGACCAGGGGTGATTGGCTTGTCCCCTGATCCCCAAGAAGAGACCCTCTCACTGGTAAAAAGTGAAGGGGTCCACTCCTTGGATCCTTTCCAATCCCAGGATCCTCAGTCACTTTACCGAGACATCTGGACATTACGTGCAACATTTGAACAGTCTGCAGCTTCTGACCAGAGCAGCAACAATGACAGGAACTCCATCTGCAGTGATGCTGATAGTGTGTGTTCCCTGGGCGGACGCACAGAGACAGAAAGCGGAGGGTTTCCCAGCTTCCCATCCCAGGATTTAGGGGATGAGGTGGAAGGCGGAGAGGACCACTTTGGGCAAGTGGAAGAGAGGTTGGGGGTAGAAGACTCAAGAAAGAGAAAACATGGAGGCACAGAATCAGAGCGTAAGGGAAGCGATGGCGTATCAGGGACTCATAAACTGTTGCAGATGGACAGTGGCTACGCATCAATAGAGGCTCCATCTCGAGGCTCAGAAGAACTGCGACTGTTTGGAAGCAGCAGCATCTCAGGAAGCCCCAAGGACAGAACTGCCCACGAGAGAAGGCATCATTTCACAACTGCAGGGAGAACGGGCACAATTGGGAAGAGCTTTGAGTCTCATCTCGCTGAGGAGGAACCTGATAATGAGTTGTTGCTGGGTGCCAGTGGAGGCATTTCCATCAAAGCGAGTATAAGCTCACTGAGCTGGTTGCCTTATGGCCAAATGCTCAGGCCTCGAGAGACTGCACAGCCTCCACCTCAGCCACTGACTCTGCATCGGCGGGACTACAGCATAGATGAGAAGACAGATGCACTCTTTCATGAGTTTCTCCGCCATGACCCTCAGTATGACCAGCAGGAATCTCAGAGAAAGCACCGGTCCCGAGTCCACCTGCGCAAGCAGTGGCAGCGTCACAAGCAGTGGAGCGACCCTGGAGTCAGGCACTTCCATTTCTCCTCTGAGAGACAACGGACCCCTCTACGAAGAGGGGATAGTGTAAACTACCCCCTGGATACAAGCCACCACAGTATCCTGCCTCGAATTGTTAGTGCACCTGATGAGGAGACCAGCAATGGGACCAGCAGCACTCCTGATATGCCTAAAGTAGAACCAGCCTTTTTTGACACTGGAGAAAAGTACAAAAAACTTAGTGTTGCTGTGACAGACTCTGAGGACCACACATCTTCTCGTCTTCCACTTCAACCTTCCATCTCTGAAAAAGATGGCGGGCCAGTTGAGCACCCTCCTGAAGCCCCAGATGAGCACTCGCCCCCTCAGCTGCCCGATTCCTTGAGCTACGGCCCCCAGACTATCACAGCAGAGCTTACAGACAAAGTCACTGCCAGCCTGGATGAGAAGTTGTACACAGGCCTTCGCCAGGCCAAGGACACAACTACTGAGTGTGTGACGATGACAGCCACACAACATGCTTCTCCAGACCACAGCCCAGTGTAGCAGGGCTACAGTCATCAGCTTTAACTGCATCGCTTACATTTGAATTTTTTTGTGTTTTTGGGTAAAGCTTGATTAGTGAAGTGTAGACCAATACAAGGTATTCAGACAAGTCTAAAATTAACAAAACCAGATGATGTTACAAATATATATTTCATGTGAGAATCCAAGTGTTTACTAATAAAGTAAAACAAGATCACCACAGTCGGATATAAAAACTAGTTTTTTTAATAATTGTATCTCCACTTTATCCCTTTTTCTTTATCCAGTTTTTCGTCTTTGATGCTGTTTTTCCACTCTGCTCTCTAATAAATAATGCCGAGGGCAGCTTCAGCTTCTTTTCTCCCTGATCCACTGTGAAACCAGGTGCTACTAGACATGTGGAGAGCTACTGAACTTAGCTGTCGGTCTGGTGACCTTACAGCATTTGGTCATTTCATATTTTATGTTTAGGAGCTTGGCTATTTATCAGAGGGCTGTGGTGGATTGGTGGTCAGTGACGCGGTCTTACACTCTTGAGGCTGCAGGTTCGAGCCCAGGTTGTGTCAGGACTGACATCCGGAGTAAAATAGTTGATACATTTTACATGTAACGTTGCTCACAATGGCGACTCTTGTGAAAGGGAGCAGCTGGGAAAAAAAACCAGTAACATGAGCGTTAGGATTGATTAAGACCTTTATGTCGGTCTGTTTCAGGTCAAACAGTCTGGTTAAATCAAATGTTTTTCCTAATGGCAGGGAGAGAGTCAGAAGGTCTAAATGTGCAGATATATATGAAGGATTGCCATTTTGTAAAAGGCAAGAAGTTGTATTTATTTTTGGGTAACCTGCTACTATTTGAAAAGTTTTGGACTGAGGCTTTGCGACTTTCATCTTTATTTCTTCTTTGTTTAATAAACAAATACATCTTATTTGTTTAATAAGAAGTAATGTAAGAAGTGATGTATATTTTTGTATCTCTTCACTGCTTTAAATAACAATGAAAATGGACTGGAGGTTTAAAGGGATAGTTCAGATCTTTTAAAGTTAAAATTGTAGAAAGGTCAAGAACAAATAATATCATCAGGTCAGATCTTTGTCTGGAGATTTAGAGAGTTTTCTGATTAGACTGACAAGCTAGTCCATCTGAGGCCAAGATCAAAGTAGATTGTTGCATCATAACACTGCTTCAAACTTAAAATAAATCATAGCAATTACGGCCACTGCTGTTTTATCATTTTTTATATTGCTCCCATATTTGCATTACATTATTATTCTGACAGAAATACTTTGGTATTCCTGCTGGTAGTGGCCCAGACCGACAGAAAGTGCTACAGCTAGCTACTGTTGCCTTCATTTTTTATTTGCCAGTAGTGATTTATTCATTTCAATCTTTGTCTCTGTGAAACTAGCCCTTAGTTTGTCAATCTGCTTAGAATTAAACTTTATTCTTCCAACCTGAGGTCATTCATATCTACCACAGTTAAGATGTTAATTGATCATAAGCATTCCACATTTGAAAACAACCTCTAACTTATCGTTTTAAGTGAGAAAAGGTTTAAACCACTTAGACTTCAGCACTTTGGTTAAAAAAGAAACTAAATCAGTCAGAAATAAATCAGTGGTTTACGACTCAATAATCTCTCAGCACAACCCAACCCAACAGAGTGCTTGGTTTCCAGCTTTACAGCCATGAAAATGGAATTGGCACTGAAGACATGATGGATATTTACAGAATATTAGGAGACTTACTTTACACGTCTGCATAATGATCTTATTTTCTTTTTGCTTCCTCTTTTAATGCTTAGAAGACTAAAAATGTGTCACTTCCTGACTTCTTATAAAACAAAACTGAACAAAGTGCACATTTTATTTATTTTAGTCAGCTTTATTTTCACTCTTATTTTGCATCTTCCCGTGATTACATCTAACCCGCAGAGCAGTAGCCTAAATAATCTCCTACCTTCAGAATGCAGTGTGGGTTTAAAGACTGGAAGTGTTACAGCTCACTGTTAATCTGCCTTTATATCCCAAACAACAGCATCTTTCTCAGTGGGGCTGTAAAGTTCTCCTCCCCATGAGCAGGAGGAGGTCTTACTGTAAAAGATATGGTTGAGGGTTAATCATATCGCCTCCTGCTAACTTGTTGAATCCGTCATGCAGTAAATTCAAATCAGAGTTTCTCTGTTTGGTCGGGTGGATAATGATGATGAGGATGATTTCTCTTTCCTGCCTACTCAGATTAGATCTTTCTAATCTCGTAGTAAAATGGGCAGAAGTTCCTGCCTGAGATGAACGGAGGTGCAATGCAAATAACACATGTAAAGTATTTTAGATCATCATATGATGCATGGTGGTACTAATCAGTAACGCGGGGAGAAATAAGATCAGACCTTTCCAATGTAACGAAGGGACATCTGACAGCCTCAAAAGCAAAAAGCTGCAAAGAAAATTACTTCAAATGAGTAAAATCTGTACAAATATCAAAGCTTGCTGTGTATACAAGCATAATGTCATGAGCTAGACTAAATCAATGTTCTTCATTTATTCTAGACAGAAACAGTTCAAAGTGGGACATAGTGCTGAAGTGGTGTTTGTATACAGACCAGTAGCGTGTCACATGGTGCATAGCCATACATAGATCTGCTTGGGAGTTAACATTCTAGCACAAAATCCTTATCTGACAGACAAACTGATTGTTTTTGATCTTTAGCTGAAGGCAGAGGTCGATGCAGAAGTACCATCAGACTTTTCTGTGTTTTAAAAAATCCACCTTTAAGAGGAGGTAATCGTTGAGATTCTCTGCTATAATCAAATAAAAAGTGCAACTATGTCCGTATTCTTTGCTTGTTTGTAAACTGCATCGCTTCCCCCTAAAAAGATGTTACGCTTTCTTAGAAACTTTGCTTTTGTTGATTTGACTTTTGTTTTGATGAAGTTTGAGGGACAAAATTGTTTGAAGAAAATTCAAGTGTTATTTTAGGCTTGTTTTAAGTTCTGTGAATAAATGAATGAAACAAAAATGTTTCTTGTGGGTTTTATTTTATTTTATTATTTCGAGGTAATGGTGGTTGATCTGCGTATGGGAGCAGATCTCAGTTGAAGTTCTCTCTTGTGATCCTTGTTTCTTTGGTTCTTATTGATTTCTTGTCTCTTCTTATCACCGCCTACAAATTAAGTGGAGGGAAAAGCCTGTCATGGTTTTAAGGGTTCTGACCCACCTGCAGAACAATGCTCGGAGGTGAGGATGTAAAAATAAAGAAAGTTTATTGCAGGGAAAAGGGGAGTGGGAGAACTGGAACGTACTGCAAAGGTACTGGACGTCTGTGGAGGAGAGGTGCTGGTCTGGACTGGTTTTATTTGTGACACATGGAATGTGGGGTAAATCCTCAGGGAAGCTGGGAGTTGCAGACAGACCTCTTGTCCAGGTGAGTATACAGTAGTGATGTTATGTGATGTGCCGAGGCTTCGAGGCGTGTGTCGAGTAATGGAGGGGGCGTTTCCGTAAAGCGCGTATCGAAGCTTGCTT
>JAVKLF010000083.1:12451075-12462004 GCA_034783495.1 Millerichthys robustus | reverse complement strand
TGTGTGTGTGTGTGTGTGTGTGTGTGTGTGTGTGTGTGTGTGTGTGTGTGTGTGTGTGTGTGTTTAACTACCCTTGTGAGGACATTTTTTGACACTGTGTGTGTGTGTTATATAAACACCTCCCTTGTCAGGACCATATGTGGACATGTGGGGACCAAAGAGTGGTCCTAATGTGGTGGAACGCCACTGTGGGGTTTAGGATCAAGCTTTAATGACTGGAAATTATTGTAAGTCAATACGCAGTCCTAATAAGGGTAGAAGTACAAATAATAAATAGTGTGTGTAAGTGTTCTTGCATTTGTTACCTTTTTAGGACCGTTTTTTGTGGACTCACCTACCTTGTCAAGACCAGTAGTCCTTATGGGGACCAAAGACCAGTCCTAAAATGGTGGAACTCCATTTTTAGGTTGGGGGTTCAGTTTAGGACTAAGGTGTGTATTGAGTTTAGGTCAGGTTTAGGGTCAGGGGTCAGGGTTACGATGTAGAAATGACTGGAAATGAATAAAAGTCAATAAACGGTCCAAATAAGGATAGAAATACAAACCTGTGTGTGTGTGCGCGCGCGTGTGTGTACAATAAAATAAAACACACAACCCACACACTCTTCACTACACTCACGCCTTCCATGCTTTTGCTCACCTGTATACACATATTACTTCACATAGGTTGGTTTATAAAAAGCAATCTCACATCACACACATTTATACATCCACCCACCTACAAACACACACACACACACACACACAGTGAAATATTGGTTTCTTTCTTTTATTTCTTTCTTTGCGCTGCTGTCACTTGTACAGTACATGTTTGCTTGTCTTATTGTTGCCACTTTTTTTCTCCTTTTTATTGTCAGCATCCATTATTTCCAGAATGACTTTTTCCTCCTGCTTTCCCACAGGCTGAGAGCTCTTCTCTCTCCACTCCCATTATCCAGGATAAAACTGCTCATCTTGCTCCACCACCTCCGAAGAAGGAGTTACATAAAGGGAAGGAATAAAAGGAGCAGTTATATGTGCTAAATTTACTCAGTGTGAAAACAAAGACAAAACGGTCACCTTAAAAACTATTTCTCCATTTTTAATTTAACACTGAGTAAGAAAAAAATTATAAAAATAATTTTTGGTTTGATGTGTTTAACCTCAAGGTTTAACAGCTTCCATTCTTTTCTCCTTTTTTAAAGATAAATAAAGATATTTTAAAGTGGAGATCTGAGAAAAGGTTCTAAACTGTAAATAACATCTTACTAGTTGTAGATAGCTTTTTAAACAGCAGTTTGGAGAAATAGAATTTAGCTTTAAGCACACTAACAGCTGGTCAGAGTGGGGCTAAGACCAAATGACAAAATTTTAAAGCAACTCTGATCTTTAAGGTTTCATGATGATTCATGCAAATGTTGTTTTTAAATCATATTACATTACACAATATTCTTATAAAAATAAAATGCACTTACTGCACAAACCAAACCAAAGTGCTACAGAAGTGCTACAGAAGTGCTACAGCTGTCTGCTGCTGTGACTTCTTAAGTTTGTAGAAAACTACAAACCGTGTTGTTGTAATGGATGCAGGAGGGGAGCTGGTGTTGTTTTGCTGAAATATGCAATGGCTTCTCTAAAAACACATTGTTTTAATAGGTTTTATTGTTGTTTGTTGTTTTGTAGTCAGAGAGTTCGGTTATGGTGCCTCCTACTCACAAAGCCAGTCCCAGCATTCGCATTTACTCTGAGTGGGGTAATTAATTCTAAAGACTCAGCTGCCCTTCAGGTTGTTTAAATATTTATACAGCAGGCAGGTTTTTTTCAGTTACCATTTATTACTGTCTATTGTTGCCCGCTCTGTAACGGCAACAGCTTCTATATAAGGTAAAATAAATTGATTGAATTCTCTGGAATAATTCATAGCTGTTGATCAGAGTAAAAAAGCAAAAGAAACACATTAGCGAGCCTTTTGTTATTCTCCAACCAGAAGAAGAGATGTAAACATCTGGGACTTTTTTATCTGGGAGAATCTGAGGGAGTGAATGTTTGTTTTTCTGACTGATTCACTGTCAAGCTGAGATACGACATTGTAACTTTCAGATCCGTCATTCTGAAAATGAGAAGAAAAGCTTCCCATCCTCAGCTGTGTTTTATTTATCTGTTTCTGATAGCTTTCACCACTACACTGGCAGCAGATATGCTTCAGTCATTTGTTGTCATGGCAACCTCTGCTCTCACACAGTAATGGTTTCTCAAAGGGATGGGCTTTTTTTTAAAAATTTATCTTAAAGGGCTAGTTCACAAAAGGCAAGGAAGTCGATTTAAGGAGACAGGTTTCAGGTCCAGATGAAAAATATAAAACCTTTTTTTTATTGTTGACATTTTTAAGTATCTTAAAGAGGAAGGAACACACCACTGTGCTCCAGTGGTGAACGATGACTACTTAAGCTCCTCCTTCAGCTTGGATAAAATATGTAGTTATGTAATCTGTGCTGCAGATCACTTAAAAACATGTTGGATAATTATGCAGCTTTATACTGCATTACAAAGACTGTCAGTAAAACATCTTCATGATGTGTTCATGTGCAACATGTAACCCACATATTTTACTATTCCTGTAAAATTTCATCTTGTATTGAAAACTGTATTATTGCTAAGACAACCAAATTTAAAGTAACTTTAATAAGACATTTAATCTTTGATTTTTCTTTTATTCAAAGCAACTAGTTTCAGTGGATTGCTGACTTTACAGATTGTACTTGAATGCATCACAAAGTCTAAAGTGTGACGTGATAAAAATTGTATGGAATATTATGTTTATTTTATATTATATAGTATGTATATTTTTTCAAGCACACAATGCATTACTGAGAAGAAAAAATGAAGCCATACAAAACCAAAACATGAACTCTTTCAATTATTCTCTTTTTTTTGCACGTTTTAAAATAAAAAGAAACTTCAAAATAACAAGTTGTTCAGGCAGCAACAATGACGATGCAGTTTTGGGTCCATGGTGCACACAGCTCACCTGACTGGTCCTCACATTGGCGACAGTGGCAAGAAAAAAATCCCTGAACCTCTAGCAGAACCATAACCAGGATCCATCTGCCTCGACTGGCTGGGTTTGGGAGAACAGGAAAGAGCACTTGGCTTTCAGACTGCAGGTTTACCCCCTGCAGGTACCTCAAGCCATAGCTTGGGAGTCCTCAAAAGATCATAATAAATTGTTACTTTTGATAAATAAATACATGAGAAACAATGCACCAATAAAACAGATTCAATCAAACAAATAATAAGAATTGTTTTGGAATCTAACGGTTAAAATGGTAGTAAAGTATTTTAAAATCAGCATAAGTGTTGTGAGGGGGTCCCTGGAAGATTTTAATCCCTGTAAGGGGTCCTCTGACCCATTACGTTTGAGAACCCCTGGCCTAGATTCACTCCGACTCTTCTTTCACACATTTACATTGGACTGTTTTGTGTCAAGCTAGATTTCATCGGCAAGAGTAAAGCTCGGAGGCTAACATAAGCTAAAATGTTGACTCTGTTCTGTGTTTCAGGCAACAACTGTTATTTCTGCTTAGTAAATATGATACATTTTCTAATCAGCCCCCAGAAAGCTCTGACTTTGATCCCTGGTTCTCTTTTTCATCTGAATTTTCTGTGTTTATCTTCCATCATTGTGACATAAAGACTTCTTGTTGTCATTATAATTTTGCACAGGCAGGCAGTCGATGGGAGTCATATCAAGTTGAATACCAATTAGCAGGCAAACATTGTTTCTATAAATGACTTCTCAATGCAACATAAGGCAACTTGAAGGGTGGCAAGAACAGATGCTTGTTGGTGATTCTGTTCATCACAAGTCAGGCAGAGTACACAGACAAATATGTCTGAAGCTGTTATTGTAACACCACTGGAATTTTCCATTTGATGTAAAAATTGATTTTTAAGAAATATGTGAACAAAAATTTCAACATTACTTTTGAGTCCTTGATTTTGTTTATTTATTGTAACTTTTGATTGCAAGACTGAGTTTCAAAGCTTTTAAGAAAAGTTTTTTTTTTAAGTGTCATTGTATAAAAGTACTTTTGAAACTACTCTGAAACTTTCAGGGCATTCTAAAGGTAGATGACATGAACTTGAATTTTTATCAAGTCCCTACGGATCCCAAAGGGCTTCACATCATTCGCTGCATCACACATTGATGATGGTAAGCTACATTATGGCCTCAGCTGTCCTGGGACAGACTGACAGCAGGCGAAGGCTGGTGAAGGGACACAACGACCGAGAAGGATGGGACAGGGGATTGACTTGACAAAATGCCATGAGCATGTCGAACTTGTTGGTTCAAACTGTGAAATGTCTTATAATCAGCCAACATTATTTGACAAATTAGGCACTTCAATCTCACTGCGTAACAAAAATATGGAATTATTCATACTGCTTTTCCAAAACATTAGACATCTATGTTCATGACATCAATTAAAATTTGACTAAACTGCAAATGTCTCCCAATGTTCAGCTGAAAAGTTTAATCAGTTGTCTATTTTTATTCATCACTAGATTTATAAATCTATAATCTATCTATGATTTCTGGACGGGTTGAGGGTTGAGGCGCTAACACACAAGGGGAAGGAGCAAAGAGATCAAGTGCAGAGTTAAACAGCCACAGGGTATGAGGGGCTCAAGAGAGGAAAAGATGACATGAAGACGGAAGAAGTGCAAGGTTTTTATGAGCAGCACATGCATTAACAGTAACTTATCTGCCCTTGTCACTTCTCCTGCCCTCGTTGCCGGTTCAATCTGGAGTAAATTGAGTGGATAGATGATGCAGCTGCTTTCAGGGCAGACAGAGCAATTACCTCCGCTCAGCTGTGTTTAGCTGTGTGACGTGCACTAAAGTGTTGGTTCCCTGGTTCCAAACCCATCTAATGTCATGTAATCATGAGAAACAGACCACGAGCTTCAGATTCCCCATCAGTCCAAAGCACGGTGAGGGTCTTCCATTTGCATGATCCTAAATGGGTAGGATGTAATGACCACCACAGAATAATATTTTTCATGGAGACAAAAATGTAACCTTTCTGGGCAAAAGTAGATCTTTAATGCAAATAAAGATCTTAGAATGTACTTTTTTCGGATGTTGTTTTAAAAACAAATATTATGTAACTGTTTAGTTCCTGACTTCCACTAAATGTTATTTCTTGTGTTAAAAACTGTGACCTTTCTTTTGATGCATAATATAAATGAGAACACCGATTGTTCTGTCCCTCCAGTTATTCTAGTCCTCCTTAGTGTCCTGCCTGTTGTACAACCCATCATAATCCTGATTTATCTTTGCTACCCCCTTTCCCTTGTTTGTATCTTCTTATATTCCTGTCTACACTCCACAGTCTGTGGAGCTGTCCCATTTCTTCTTGACAAACCTCTTACTCTGGATACCTTCTTGAATTTCATTCCACCTCTGTTTCCTTCTCATCTTTTCACTGTCCAGATGACACCAAGTACCTTAACCGTCTCTTTAATCAACACTATTTCCACCTCTACTACATTCTTTGCAAATTCCTTGCACATACTCTGACTTATTGTCCCTGGAGGCATTTTTTGTCAAATATACCAACAATGAGACAATTTGCTGTTTGAAACATCAAAAAAATTCTACATGAAACACTGTCAGCAGCAAAGAATATAAAGTTAAGACATGAGTGGTGGGCACCCTCATGTGGTCACTTTTCTATTGAGCAACGTCACACTCACTGCAAATATCATTCTTATTTTGAAAGAATATGAGGCATTTAAAACATCTTCTTTTTTTTGCCTGTTATTTTTCTAAAGCCTAGGCAAGACCCCAAAAAAGTATTATTGTATTAAAAGGGTTTGCTAAAATTTAAGTAACCCCAGACACCCTTATTTATTAATTTAATTTTTATATTAATAATAAATATTACAACATTTCATTTCTTTTAAAACGTTTGATGAACATTAAAGCTTCAGTTTCTTAGGTGAATTTGTTTTGGAAAACCTTTGTAGAAGTTTGCTTGACGTCCAGTAAAATTTTTTGTATCAACAACAACAATAACAATAATAACAACAACAATACTACTACTACTACTAATAATAATAATAATAATAATAATAATAATAACAATAATAATTGGGCGGCACAGTGGCTCAGTTGGTTGCCTCCCAACTAAAAGGTCGCCAGATCAAATCCCAGCCGGGGACATTTCTGGGTAGAGTGTGCATGTTTTCTCCGTTTCCTTCCTCCGGGTACTCCAGTTTCCTCCCACAGTCCAAAAACATGACTGTTAGACTAATTGGTAACTCCAAATTGTCCTTAGGTGTGAGTGAGTGGTTGTTTGTTTTCTTTGTCTCTATGTGGCCCTGTGATGGACTTGTGACCTGTCCAGGGTGTACCCTGCCCCTGGCACTGTGATTGCTGGATATGGGCACCAAGGACCCCCATGATCCTGAAAGGCAGAAGCGAGTAACAGATAATGGATGGATACTAATACTAATATTACTACTACTACTACTACTAATAATAATAATAATAATAATAATAATAATAATAATAGTGAGATACTAATCCAGAGTTATAGGATGGTAAGGTAAAACTACAAGATAATTAGTAGGACTGCAAATCAGCAGCTTTATCACAATACCATATTATTGGTATTGGGTGACGGTACTGTGGGAATCTGCCTTGGCCTCCTTGATTGGTTCTAGCTGGTCGCCTAATCACCCTCCAGGGTTTATAAGGCAGCTGCTGGACTCCGTTCGACGCTGGAACATAGCTTCGGTTGTGTACATCCACTCCTGGAAACGGTCTGGACCTGCCTGCCTGCCTGCCTGCCTGCCTGCCTGCCTGCCTGTCTGCCTGTCTGCCTACCTGCCCCAACCCATCTACCTCCCTGCCTGGTCCACCCTGCACTGATCATTTGTACATATCACTGGATGAGAAAAGCACTGTGTATATACTCACTATCTGCACCAACACTGCGGAAGTCTCCAAGGATCACTCCTGCACCACCTCCTGTAAGATACAACCTCACTCTCAATACCAGCCTCAACTTTTATGATCTCCGTTGCTAACTGTCGGGGTCCGTGAACCGGACATCCGCCCCTCTGAGTTGTTTGATGGTAATCCTGACCGTTTTGGCGGTTTCATTCTCCAGTGTGAACTCGCATTCAGCCGCTCCCCGTCTCTGTTTCCATCCTCGGCTGCCAAGATCACCTATGTGGTGGCCGCTCTCAAGGGACCAGCCCTGTGCTGGGCACATGCTTATCTGGGGTCCCATCCTGCTGATTCCTTGAACTATTTGTTGTTTTTCAGTGAGTTTAAGAGGGTTTTTGAACTACCGCTCCAATGGGAGGCAGCGGTGAGAAGGTTGTTCTCCCTAAGACAGGGAGAGAGAACGGTGACGGACCATGCCATCGACTTCCGGGTCACGGCGCAGGAGGCTGGTTGGGATGAAGCGGTCCTTCGAGGAATTTTTGTACATTCTCTTTCCGACCGGTTAAGAGACCAACTAGCTCTGAGGGAGGAACCAGGAAGTTTGGATGAGCTAATTAAGCTGGCCATTCGGGTGGACAATCGGTTGAGGGAGAGGCGTATGGATCGGAACTACAACTCCCAGCGATCGTACGCTTCCGCTCGGGATTCCATCTTCACCAGTTCCTCCACTTCCGGTTCTTCCGTGGAGAGGCAGCCGGAACCGGAACCAAAGCAGGTTGGTTACGCACGTCTGTCCCCGGAGGAGAGACAACGACACTTTGAGGCCGGATTGTGTCTTTATTGTGATCAAAAGGGACACTTTGCCGCTCGATGCCCCAACAACGGAAACGGAAGAGCTCATCAATAGCTCAGGGGACATTGGTGAGCGTTCCTGTTTCCTCCCCTGCTCTGCGCTTTTGTCTGCCGGCTACGATTGTCTCCCCTCAAAAGCGTCTACGTCTTGACTCGTTCATAGATTCTGGGGCTGAAAGAAATCAAATTTCTCTGGATCTGGTGGAGCAGTTACAGATACCCCTTCAACCTCTCGACCAAGCCATTCCTGTCACCGGCATCACTGGACAATCCCTAATAAGTATCCGCTCCCTCTCATCGACTCAATACATGAGCAGTTGCACTCGGCCAAGATCTTTTCCAAACTCGATCTGCGTAGTGCCTATCATTTGATCAGGATTCGAGAGGGAGACGAGTGGAAGACAACATTTAAGACACCTATGGGGCATTTTGAGTATTTGGTGATGCCATTCGGTCTGACTAATGCCCCTGCTGTCTTTCAGGCTTTGATAAACGATGTACTCCGTGATTTCCTCATCCAGCTCGTGTTTGTGTATTTGGATGACATTTTGATTTTTTTCTCAGAACCAGGAACAACATCACCATATGGGCTAAGGTGCCCCAGCTGCACCTCGTTGTCTCTGGCAACCACCATGAAGTGGGTGAGTTCTTTGTTGTCCCTTCTATCTCCCCACAATTGGTTCTTGGTTATTCCTGGCTGGCTAAACATAACCCCATTATAAACTGGTCCGAAAAGAGAATAGAGAGGTGGAGTGGGTTCTGCCTCATGAACTGTTTAAGAACTGCTATTCCTCAGTCAGTCACAGAACCCAAACCCATCGAGCCGATAGATTTATCACTAATTCCAGCTAACTATCATGACCTGGCATCCGTGTTCAGTAAACAACAGGCCCTGTCTCTACCACCACACCGCCCATATGATTGTTCCATTAATCTCCTCCCAGGTGCTCCTTTACCCTCCTGCAGACTGTACAACATCTCGGGGCCGGAAAGAGAGGTGATGAAGGCGTACATTGAGGAGTCGCTGGGTTCTGGGATCATTCGGCCATCTACTTCTCCGGTGGGGGCCGGATTTTTCTTTATTGGTAAGAAGGACGGCACGCTGAGACCTTGCATAGACTACATAGGACTCAATCAGATCACTGTTCGCAATAAGTATCCGCTCCCTCTCATCGACTCAGTACATGAGCAGTTGCACTCGGCCAAGATCTTTTCCAAACTCGATGTGCGTAGTGCCTATCATTTCATCAGGATTCGAGAGGGAGACAAGTGGAAGACAACATTTAAGACACCTATGGGGTATTTTGAGTATTTGGTGATGCCATTCGGTCTGACTAATGCCCCTGCTGTTTTTTCAGGCTTTGATAAATGATGTACTCCGTGATTTCCACATCCAGCTCGTGTTTGTGTATTTGGATGACATTTTGATTTTTTTCTCAGAACCAGGAACAACATCACCATCATGTCAGGGCGGTGTTACAGAGGCTGCTCGAGAACCAACTTTTCGTAAAGGCAGTGAAGTGTGAGTTCAGTGTTTCATCAGTGTCATTTTTGGGGTTTATTTTTGAAGCAGGCAGATACCGGACTGATCCAGAAAAGACTAAGGCAGTTGCAGAATGGCCTACTCCCCAGGACCGCAGACAGCTCCAACGGTTTTTGGGATTTGCGAATTTCTATAGGAGGTTCATCAAAAACTACAGTCAAGTCGCTGCTCCCCTCACCAAGCTTACCTCATCACTAAGAACCTTCCTATGGACCCCCGATGCAGAAATGGAATTTGGTGAGTTAAAGGCCTTATTTTCTTCTGCTCCCATTCTGTCGCACCCAGACCCCACTAGACAGTTCATCGTAGAGGTCGACGCCTCAGACATTGGTGTGGGAGCTATTCTGTCACAACGATCTCCAGAAGACAATAAAGTACACCCCTGAGCCTACTATTCTCGCCACCTTTCCTCTACAGAACAAAATTATGATGTGGGTAATCGTGAACTGTTAGCCATAAAATTGGCATTGGAGGAATGGCGACATTGGCTGGAGGGTTCAGAGGTTCTGTTCATCATTTGGACAGATCATAAGAACCTCTCTTACATTCAGAACTCCAAGAGACTGAACCCCAGGCAAGCACGATGGTCTTTGTTTTTTGCTCAATTTAACTTTGTTGTCACTTATTGACCCGGATCCAAGAACGCCAAACCTGATGCCCTGTCACGCCAGTTCTCTCAGTCGGATCAGCCCAAGACGGAGACACCCATCCTGCCGCAATCATGTGTTGTGGGGGCCATCACCTGGGCCATTGAGAAGGACATCCTGGAGGCTCAGAGAACAGAACCGGACCCGGGTACTGGTCCTGTCGGGAAGAAATTCGTACCTACTGCCGCTGTTAGTAAGGTTTAAGATTGGGTGCATAACCACAAACTCACCTGTCATCCAGGGATGAAGCGCATGACTGCATTTACTAAGACGCATTTCTGGTGGCCAACGTTGAACCACGATGTCAAAGAGTTTGTCTCGGCATGCACGAGCTGCGCACGCAACAAGAACAACAACCTATCTCCTGTCGGCCTCCTTCAGCCACTACCCAATCCCAGCCGTCCCTGGTCACACATCTCTCTTGACTTCATCACTGGCCTTCTCCCATCTGAAGGTAACACTGTGATCCTTACAATCATTGACAGATTTTCTAAGACAGCCCATTTTGTCCTTGTACCCCAGCTCCCCTCAATGTTGGAGACGGCCCAACTTCTGGTTTATCATGTTTTTCGCATTCACAGCATCCCTACGGACATAATCTCGTACCGGGGCCCGCAGTTCACCTCTCAAGTCTGGAAGGAGTTCTGCAAGGCCCTGGGAGCATCGGTGAGCCTCACCTCTGGATACCACCCCCAGTCCAATGGCCAGACTGAGAGATGCAATCAGGAACTGGAGGTTGCCCTAAGAGGTGTGGTTGAGAGCAACCCATCATCATGGTGCACACACCTTCCATGGATTGAATATGCCCACAATACCCACACGTCTTCCGCTACTGGGCTGTCCCCATTCAAAGCCTCCTTGGTTATATCCCACCTTCCATCCATCCATCCATCCATCCATCCATCCATCCATCCATCCATCCATCCATCCATCCATCCATCCATCCAT
>JAVKLF010000083.1:12436659-12450975 GCA_034783495.1 Millerichthys robustus | reverse complement strand
CTGGCTCCAGGGTGGGGCCCCGGTAACCCACGTCCGGGCAAGGGACACGGAGTTCCTTTGTCTTTCTTGTCCATATGAGTCTTTGGAACCGTTCTTTGTCTGGCCTGTCACCTAGGATCAATCTGCCTTGGGAGACCCTACCAGAGGACAATGCCCCTGACAGCATAGCTCCTAGGATCATTCAGGCACACAAACTCCTCCACCACGATAAAGTGACGATTCTCCCACCTCTCTTTCCATATACTGAAACCGACATTCTTGTCCCCTCTGTGCAACATCATGTCTCCCGGTGCCGCAGGGTTTGGAAGCAGACCAAGGAGGCCCTCCTGCACACGGCGGAGCAAAACAAGAGGTTTGCCAATCATCGCCGTTCCTCCGCACCCAACTACCAGGTCAATCAGAAGGTATGGTTGTCCACCAGGGATATCAAGCTAAGGGACATGCCTAGGAAGCTGGCCCCCCGTTTCATTGGTCCATTTCCCATAGAAAGGATCATCAACCCCTCGGCAGTAAGGCTCAAGCTGCCCTCTTCTATGGGTATCCATCCTACATTCCATGTACCGCAAATCAAGCCAGTCGCTGTGAGCCCTCTGAACCCCACTGCAAGGCCCCCTCCCCCCGCCAGTGTGGTCGACGGTCATCAGGTTTTTTCGGTTAACCGCATCCTGTATGTTCGACGAAGAGGGCGGGGCTTTCAATACTTAGTAGATTGGGAGGGGTATGGTCCTCAAGAAAGGTCTTGGATCCCCCGATCTTTCATCATGGACCCCGCACTCATAACCTCTTTTTATCAGCAGCATCCGGAGAAGCACCCTAGATTGCCTGGAGGCGATCTTTGAGGGGATGCTGCTGTGGGAATCTGCCTTGGCCTCCTTGATTGGTTCCAACTGGTTGCCTAATCACCCTCCAGGGTTTATAAGGCAGCTGCTGGACTCAGTTCGACGCTGGAACATAGCTTCGTTTGTGTACATCCACTCCTGGAAACGGTCTAGACCTGCCTGCCTGCCTGCCTGCCTGGTCCACCCTGCACTGATCATTTGTACATATCACTGGATGAGAAAAGCACTGTGTATATACTCACCACCTGCACCAATGCTGCGGAAGTCTCCAAGGATCACTCCTGCACCACCTCCTGTAAGATACAAACTCACTCTCAATACCAGCCTCAACTTTTATGATCTTGCTAACTCCTCTTCTCAACCTTTCCAGATCCCAACCACAAGTTCCCTTCCTGCACATTGTAAATAAAGACACTTATCTGATTTTATTGTCTCCTGAGTCGGTTCCTCTCCTGGCTGCGTGCTGTCGACATCACCCGGTTCATGATAGGTATGTTCCTCGATATCACAAAGTCTGTCATAATATGATTTTGGTTCAATTCAGTTCACAAGTCTCAGATCAATTTGTTACGATATCATATCATAGCGATATGTAACACAACCATGATTGCATTAGATGATATTGATACACATCAGGCATATGATGACAATACAGTAGATCAATGATTTTGTATTGCTTTAATGTACAGTAAATAAATCAATATTCATTTAACCAATTTATCTATATGGATTGATGTTTTCTTACATCCCTAATAATTAAGAATTAGAGGATTGTGGCTGAATTGTGTTTCCATAAAGAATTTTTTTTGAGTGGTGATTTAAACACGTGAACAATGGGAGAACAGCAAAAAAAACCAACCTTTTCATGCAGTCTGTCTGGGAATCATCACTAGCATTCTGCCAACCTTCAGACAACATTAATGAAATGTTCTTCTAATCTTGTCTTATTAGCTGGGTTAGCCTAACAGGTTAATCTAAGCTGTATCAGGTTCATTCTAACATTAACCAGTAAAAGGTTTCAGAAGCAAGTATCAATCAGATTTACATTTTTGCTCATCCTGTTTTATGTTATTTCTGAATCAATATATTAATAAAAGGTGGTTGTGTGGGATTTTAAATAAAGTTTCCCCATCTATTTCAAATTAAACTTTCAGGTATAACTTACATCAAAATCATTAACATGTGAAGTAGTGTATGGCAACCTCTTCCACTAGATGGCGATGGTGCTTTCTTCCTTATTCTCTACACCTGAAGGACCGATCCTGTCATAATTGGAAATAAAAGCAGAAATGTATGTATAGCCTACGTCCATTTCCTATTTCCTCAGACATGGGTTTTCATCAAGTACTGTAAATATTTTATTTATCCTTTTCCTTAGACATGCATTTTCATCAAGAAATGCAAATACTTTGTTTTTCCTTATACAAGCCTTTATTCTTTTTACATTTCCTCGTCTCTTCTTTTTTTGTCTGTATTTTGGCTTCGTCTTTTATCGTTTATATTTCTCCCTAGACTTTTTGGCCTCCTTTAGTCAGCACACACCAAAATGGCGTGAGCGCTGACTGTACTATGGTTTGGAAAGAGGAGGCTAAAGGAGGTTATGTTTACCACAGTCACAGACTGTCTTTCACCCTCTCTATCACTAAACTGAAGTCAAAAGCTCAGGCAGGCGCAACAGATCTGTACATGATACTTTCTGTTTGTTGACCAATAGTAGAGGAGCTTAAGCAAGAAGGCAGTCCTCATTTGCATAATGAGGCAGAAATGGATGCAGTACAAGATGATTTTTTTTTTATTATTATTATGTTATTATTATTATTTTCGCCACTTCAGTAGAAAATTGAGTTGAATATAAGTTTCTTCATCATCAGTGACTTTTTGTTGTAATATAGAGAAGAGAAAGACAAAAAAAAGAAAAGGAGTATTGTAATGGTGAAAAATCGAAAGAGAGATTAGAAGACATGTATACAAACCAAGAAAACATAAGACAACACACCCGACATCTGTCTGCACACCTGCAAAAAACGAACAAACTAGAAACACATCAACGAAATACATATGTCTCTAATAATTATATTTTTATTTATAATAATATATATTATATATAATATATTATAATAATTATAGTTATAACCTTGCTAAAAACAATTATACATATATATAATTTTACCCACTCCTACACATAGATAACATATATAAATATACATTTATACACCCATTCAGTGACCGTCCGAAACCCCAGGATTTGAGAAGCTATTTGTGTGCAGTTGTGAGCATGCATGTGTACCCAAGATTTTTCCAATGGAATATTTAATAGTGACTGTGGAACACCACAGACCCGACCCCCAAGGCCCGAGGCAGACATAGGGGAAACCAGAGCCAAGGACCCCGAGAGGGACCCCAAATACACCCCCCCACCCCCTCCAGAATAGATGCCATATTCCATTCACACTCACGATACACAATCTATACCCCCAGGTTCAGGACATGCATCCACCTCCTACGTAGGGTAGCTCATATCCGAACCCAGGAGGTAGACCCATTCATTCTGGGGTGAAGAGAACAGACAGCCAAGGCCCGGCCCGGGTCGCCCCAAGCTGACTGGTCAGCCCCCCGGCCCTTCACAAACCCGACCCCAGAACCAGAAAGTACAAGATGAATCCGACATAGACAAAGGAGAAATAGAGGAAGCTGAAAAAAGCGAGGGAGAAATATAAACGGTAAAAGATGAAGCCAAAATACAGACAGAAAAAGAAGAGACGAGGATCAGGATAGGTCCTCCATACATCTGCACCTGTTCTTCATACACTTTGTCTCACATTAGACCTTTTCTACTTCATGTGTCTTTAACTTCTTTGTACCTGACAGAGTCGTTGCACTTTCAGAGGCTATTATTTCTCCAGTAAGCACCACAATTAAGATCCTACACCAATGTCTGGGCTGTGCTGTTTTCATTTGTACAGTTTAGCAGCACTGATCCAAACCATATGATGGACTGAGTGGATCTGCAGAGGCAACCCACCCACTCTTATCACTCATGGCTTTTTTTTCCCCTTTCCTCCCCTCCTCAGGCTGCATTCTTCTGTTGCCCTGGGGATCTCAGCCGAAGGCCAACATCATTCACAAAAGATTCCTCTATTTTGGCCTCACTGATCAAGTACAATAAAAAATAAGAAAAAATGGGACAGACGGATGAGTGAACTCACAGAACTTCAGTGAAGGGGTGAATGGGTGCAAATGGGGAGACCAGCATTGCTGAAGTTTATATTTTGATTGATTTCATTCATCCAAAAGCTCCTCAATGGCAGCCCACCATCACTTCTTTTCCTCCCTCTCATCTAATATCACACCAATATTGCAACAATACATGAAAATAAATTAGGCGCTCACAGATAAAGTATTAAATACATTTTTTAAAGTATCCAAAAGATCTTATCAGGGCTTTGAGTCAGATAACATTTCAACAATTAGATAGTTTGGAGACTTACAAAATAATTTTAAAAGTCATTAACTTATCTATATTATAAAGAATAACTGCTGAGGTTTATAGGATTATATCCTAGCCACTTAAAACTGCAATAATCAGACCAACTAGGAATTATGAGGACATTTAAAACCTTGGAGCCACATAAAAGATATAACAACAGAACAAATCCTCCAACTAATACACAACCAAATTAGAAAGTATTATTGCAAAAAGTTCATTTCTCACATGAGAAACTAGGCATTTTAATCTTAGAACTCCACAAGAAAACACAACTGTGTGGAAAACAGAAGTTTAATTTAAAAACAGTTGACATAATTCACTAATTAGCCTTTAAATAGGTCTAATGTGATGTGAAGAAATGTTTTGTGAGGTCATGTACGTGCCCGGTGTCTGGAGCTGGAGGGCACGGATCATTTCCCGACTCTGGAGACTGAGTCAGAGTCAGACTGGGTCCTGCCCTGGGTTTTTACTGGCTGAGAGAATCGCCCATCCCAGCAGCACAATTCCATCTGGGCTAAATATTTATACGGAGAGGAAACGACATCACTTATCCACAACACATCCATTCACAGGAGGGGAAAGCTGTGTGCACACTCCTCTGGTTTCTGTGTCAAAAGGACATCGCGCTCTTTTATTTTTTACTTTTTTGCAAATATTTTCTTGAAGAATATTTTTGGAAAGACGTTTCAGACTACAAAAATTAAACAATGACGGTTGTGACTTCAGTTTTGGGGACGATAGTGATTCTCTGTCAAATCAGCAGGAACCCAGCCAGTGGTGAGACTTTGTTTTGGATTGTATTTTTTATTTTTATTTTTTTGGGTTGACCAAAGTGTAGTATGCCCTCTAAAACAATGTCAGGTCTTTATTTATGTAACATAATTACTTTACACCCCCACCCGCCATCATACATATAACCCTATTTTGGAAACATTGTGATGATAATAGTAGAAAAGAAACAAAAAAGTTTGAATAAACTTCTGTTGTGTATCCATATGGACTGCTTCCAGCTGGGATCTGTTGGCAGAGCGAGGACCATCGGTGTACCACAGTGCTGTTGAGAGGGGTGACCAGAGAGGAGTGCTGCGACGGGAGCCGTCTGGACACAGCATGGTCCAACTCCAGCCTGTCTATGAATGAAATCAGCCTGCTGGGATTCCTGGGGATTGTCTCCTGTAAACCATGCAAAGGTGACTCATCCAGCTTTTAAATCGACTAAATAATTTTGTTTGCTTCTGCAGGAAATGGTGATTATAGAAAACGGCTGTAAACTTAAGTAAAACTTAGCTCAGACAGTTGTTATCAGGTCTTTAGTGATTGCGCAATAACTATTTTTAAAGCATTCACAAGACTATATAAAATTTTACTGGCTTCTATTTGAAAAACTGTCTCTTTCAACACTGAATAAATTTTGTTTGTCAAAGTTATACAAGCCACAAATGTTGGGAATAAAAAGTTCTTGAAAAGAATTTAGCTTTCTAACAATGCAGACTCAGACAATGAAGATGTTTTCCTTATGACTCCAGAACACTTTCTACCCCCCAGTACCTCCACAAAGTTCACTCTGGTTCATTTTCAGCTGAATAGAATTTTTGACATATGTTGATGTTACCTACTGGATCCACCCCAACAGTTTACTCTTTTTGTGATATTGCTTACTTGATAATAGGTCTATTAAAAATAAAGCAGGGAGGAAGCGGGGGAGGGGGTCAACACCCACTTCTGCAGGCTGAGAGTTTTGTCTTGTGCCCAGATGTCTGTGGATGTCTGTATTCTGAGAGGAATACCACATTCGAAAAATAAAGAAAAATAACAGCGCAGACTCCAACATCATTACCACACTGAATTATTTTTTTAAGAGAGGGATAAAACAAATCAGGTGTTCATTTAACAAGATTTAAATTTACCGAAACACAAACCAGGAGAAAAGCAAAAGCCAAGCTTTGGAATAAAGCAGGAGCTAAAACCACAGTATAGGTTCTTTAGTCATCTCCACCCACACAGAAAGGTTCTGTGAAAAGAGCCATTTGCCTCAACTTATTGCTGACTTTGCACCATATACAGTTGTACTGTATTTTCTCCATTATATGGGGTGTTAGAGAGCCTGCGGTGTCCTACTGCCTGAAAACTTTTCTGACAACCTTTTGAACTTCATCTACTTCGGAGGGTCTTTGTCCCTCTGCAGGAGCATTTAGCATTTGTTATGAAAACACCACCAGGCCTCACACTGCACCAGATGAAACATCTTTGTGTGTAACAGTCAATAAAGAATTGTGACAAGTGTAAATACTGCAGAGATGAACACTTTGTTATGGTCTGGGAACAGTCTCAGATTCTGAGCTTGTCTTGGTTTAAAGATGTTGGCAGACCTATAGTAACATAACGCATGCTCTTCTAGACTCATGTGAGGGAGTCAAATGCAGCATCAACAAGGTCTGCAAGATGAAGCTGGGAAGGCCACAGTGCGTGTGCGCGCCGGACTGCTCGCACGTTTCCAAGAAGCACGCCGTGTGTGGCAGTGATGGCAGGTCTTACAAGGACCAATGCGCCCTGCTGATGGCCCGCTGTATGGGACATCCAGACCTGGAAGTCATGTACCAGGGAGAATGCAAAAGTAAGCAATATTCAGTTTGGGCTCTGTGCAAAAAGAGCGATTCTGCTTTTAACGTACTCTTTGTGTCTTTTACAGAGTCGTGCTCCAACGTGGTGTGCCGGGGAGCTTACACCTGCGTGACGGATCAGAACAACAGTGCTCACTGTGTCATGTGCCGGTCTACACCCTGCCCAGCTCCCATGCCGTCCGAGCAGCTGATCTGTGGAAATGACAACATCACCTACCCAAGCGCCTGCCACCTCCGCAGAGCCACCTGCTTCCTCGGACGCTCCATAGGCGTCCGTCACTATGGCTACTGCAACCGTGAGACCAACGACTTCTGATAACCTTCCTCGTCGTTTCAAATTTCCATTCAGAGTTCCACTAATGAGAATGGTTGACTCATTTTTTTTTTCAGATCCACCCCGGAAATCTCACAAATTCTAAGGCAGTGTGTAAGAAAGACCTCTCCTTCTTTGAGCAACATGTGAACTGAATAACCATCATTTCACACATCTAATTTCTCATCATGACCTCTTTATTTTGACAATCACTTCTTCTCCCTGTGCACAGAAAGGACATTCCATTTGAAATGAAACACCTCTGTTGGAAACTGCACACAAGCATTATTGCCTCAGAACTAGCCATGTTTCAGTGGAAGCAGATAGATGCATGTGTCTTTGGGAGATGTGTGCATATTGTAAATAGAATGCTATTTATTGGAGAAGGTAAAAAACTCTATTTATGTTTTATTTTTTAACCCCGGTAACAAACTTATTTATCATCTGGAAATGTAATGCAACATATATGAATATACGGTGTATTTATTTTATTTTTGTTTATTGTATGTTAGCATTTGCTGGCATGAGCTTTGTACAACTTTCTTTTTACACATTTATAGCCTCTCGTTACCCACAAACAGGCAAGAGTTTCTAATGCTGACTGAAAAGAATGTTAATATGTTTGGAACAATAAAACCCACACACAATATTTATACTTGAGTGTTTGGTCCAAAGTCTTGGCCACCTGCTGATTACTGAAATGAACAGCTTTAACAAAAAATAAACAGTTTGGAACAACTTTAACTCTTATAACATTCCTTCTGCAGGCTGTTGTTTAAAAACTGCTTTTTCATAACCATTGTAAATTTGTTCAGCTGCTGCTTTGATTTGATTTATTTTGGTTGTTGCCAAAGCTTACCTGACAAAAACCTATTGTAATAAGCACCACCTGACTCAGCAAACTCAATTTGTTCAAGAATGCTCTGGATTTTGGGCCAATTCAACATTAAGAACTGAATCCATCTGCTGTTGATGCTGGTAAACCTGAGCAGGTCCATGCAGAGCCGATGATCCACTTAAATCTTCTGAACTCAGACTGACAAACACTTGAGCTTTTGTAGTATATTAAATATCAATCCTTTGTGTACCACCCTTTGTATATACTGTGAAATCTGGATGATAAATGCGTTAACATATTTTTGTATTTTTATATTGCTTTTTCAAATCAACATAAAGCTTGTGATTTGTCAAAATGTCTCCTCTGTCTTTTGGAAATGTTGAAAGTGATTTCAGATTATATATATATATGATGTGTCTACAGTGAGAATCAGATCAGTGTAGTACCTTGAGGCTTCTCATGGGGGTGGATCTACCAGCGTATGCGTGCGTGATTAAACTTCCTCTCCTGTGCGTGCAGCAGCTTCATGCGAGAGGCTGTGGAGAATCAAATCCAGACCGGGGAAGCTTTCTTCTATTTCCTCAGGGGTATCCCCCTGCTTTGGGTTAACCATGAGGGGTCAGCAGAACAGCAACTGACAGAGCTGAGGAATAAATGTTTGAAAGAGCAGAGGCCTGGGCACTGACTCACTTTTCTGTGTATAGTACCTCCCTTGTTTTTCTCTCTTCACTCAATCCTGCACTCGGCCTTTTCAGCAGCATCTGGTTCAGCTTTAGGGAGATGTTTATGTTCCTGTACAAATACCCTTTTATTACACTGGGAATGGAATTAGATGGGTTTTTTAGATTGAACAACACAAAAAAACAATGCCAGTGAAGTATAAAAACACATGAAGCTGCCTTGTTCAGAAAGGTTTTTCTCGTGAATGATCAGAGAAAATTGCTGAAGACATTCAGTGACAGTACTAGCACAAAAATATTCTCATCAATGTCATGAACTTCCATGAGAAGAAAACAAGGACTATGCTGGAGTACTGTCTTGTAGAACTCTCTTCTTATTTTCTATTAACAGGCTGATGTCACATATCACTCCATTTCCAGCATCAAAACCCGTATTCTTAACATTAGATGCATACCTTACACAAATGCCCAACCAGTTTGAAAGTAACATCTCTTACCACGAAGACATATGGGTAGACTACCCTCAGTCCACAGCAACGTAGGGATTATTTTGCTCTCTATAGTTGCTGTTGCTTATCAGAATGCGCTGGCGATGGGGACTCACGTGCAGATAGACTCGAGGGACAAGCAGGTATAAAAAAAATCATATTTATTTATAATAAAGAAAAAAAAGGCCGACGTGGCGGCAAAAACAAGGAACTGAATACAAAAACTTACAAAGAGGGACGAGGGTGAAACAGCAGGGCAACAAGCAAGGTGACACGAGCAGAGACTGGAGACATGAGACGCAGACATCACAAGGACAACGAACCGACAGGGAAGTGAAGCAGAAAGGCTGTATAAGAAGAGACTGAGCAGGGAGAATAATGACTGATTACAAACTATGGACAGGTGTGACTAATGATCAGACAGGGAGACAGAGAGAGAGAAGACACAGGAGGCCAAAACACAAGAGAGACAAACCTACAAGAGACAAAGACCCCAGAACCTGACATTACTGCACAACTTGTAAACCAAATTTGTCTTGCTAACACACAAGCTTAGCAGCTGAGTAAACTTGGTGAATTTGTAAACTTTAAGACCTCACATCTAAATGCTTTGGTAAACTGAAACATACGTGGATGACCACTCTGCCCCTGGACAAAACACTCCACCACTGGGCTTGATTGTCCCTGAGCCAGGCTTCTGGCCATGGAGTCATGACTGCCACCGCAGCTGATCTGGTCCATTAGCCATCTATGGTGCGGTGTGAAAGTTTCTCTGGTCTGTCTCCACAAAGTAGGATTGTGGCTCTTTTCACTAGGCAATGGCTCTAGCTGAGGGTTTTTTTCCAACTCTTTCCCCCCCAACCAGTTTTATCCTGACATCCTGTCCAGGTTGTAGTGTGGGAAGTGGCAGTGCAGGGTGGTGGTGGTCATGAAAGAAATGATTAGCTGCCTTTGTCTAGTCATCCTTCTGCTGAACCTGCTGTTTCTCCACCGGAGTAACTTGCAACTTGTCCTCCAGTATTGCAAGTGTAGTTCTAATCCTTCTTCCAGCCATAAGTAAAACTGGGTTCATGCCTGTGGCGGCACTAGAGGTTGCCCTGTAGCACATAAGCGCGATACTTGGCTCTGGCTGCTTCAGGGTGTTTTGAGCAGCCCTGTTCGCCAGTGGGTAATGGGGACCAGAGGTTGTGTGCATAAAGTCATGCTCCCAGCAGAAGTCCTGGAACTCAGCAGATGACCAACCAATTCCAGTGGTATTCCCCACGTCACAGACATGCTCTGGAGCTGACTAAAGACATCATGGCTGGATGTAGAAGACAGACAAGCTCTCAGGAGTAACAGTCTGTCACAGTGAGATAATCCCATTTCTTAAACTCACACAGATTAAAAAATGCCTGAACTATGGCCTTAACACACAACACCCTGACTCTACACACCAAAGGTAGTAAAAGTACAACCTCAAGCTCAACATGAGCCATTTCAGAGGTATTTTAATTACACTCCACAAGAAACCTTAGGAATTCTGTGCCCACTTTTCTACATATTTCATCAATTTGTTCTATACAACATGGTTTATGGTGTGTACAGAGAGCAGGAAGCCTCGTCTCCAATAGAAACGTGGTTGTGTGTATGAGTTAAGGGTGTAATTAAAGAAACATCTCTGAAAGTGGAGCTCACCTGTTATAACCGTGAAATCAGTCACAAGCGTTACATCACAACCACAGGTTGAGTTGTTTACACCTCTACAAACACACAGGGCCATAAAGTGACGCCCACGTTGACATTTCAGGGATAGCACCACCTCCTCCAACTTGCCGACTTACTTCCAGTAAGTTACCAGCCAACGTTTCACTCCAAAATGATGTTGTAATGAAACTAAGCACTGTAGACTGTTTTAGAGACCACCCAGTATCTGGATCCTGCCACTGGATTGTAAACAGCTCCATCCCACAGCTGAAACTAATAGATATCAGATTCGTCACTCTATCAGAATATGTTTCCTTTAGGCCTTATTTGCCAATGTTGCTACGTTACACAGCAAAACTTTTAATTGTTCACAGGTGTTTTAAAGTTGGTTTGTATGCTAACACCACAGCCCACACTTCAGATGATGTTTGGTGGATTTCTCAGAAAGGCATCACAGATACTGTATGAGGGTGATGAGGGGAAAGTCTGTTCTTTCACAGTTATAACATCTAAACACAGCTTTGTTTTTTTTATTGTTATCTAAAAAGTAACAGTAACAGCAAAACTACAAGAAGCCTGACTTGTTGTAACATTAGACATTATTTGATAAAAATTTACTTCAACTGTAAAACAGAGACTGTGAAAATACTGTAGGCTATTTAGTTATAAAGTTTTTAAAATATATTGTCACACAAATGGCACCATACCGAGTTAATGATGACTTATACTAGGTTCTCCGCCAGTTATTTTGCTTTTTATTCGTCCAGTACAAGGCTGTGAGTGAATCCACCCTGAAGATTAATCCTGGACAATATCTGAAGAGCAGCACTTTTAAATGAAACTGGAGCGCGTTAACAGAGAGGAGAATGTAAAAATGTATTAGTTTTTGGGCTAACATTAATGAACGTTAATGTTATTAATGTCTAGTTTTACAAGTTATCAGGGTTTTCTTTAAAGACGTTGCACTGCTGCTCGTCTTCCTCGCAATGGCGTCTGGGAGATGGTCTCTGTTCAGTCTGTGTGGTCTGGTCCGTTTAAATCTAATCATGTGTAACATCAAGATAACATATTGATTAAAGCATTCACTGAAAACTGGAAGAATGTTGCCATGTTCGCATGGTCTCCTCGTGCTTACGTGACTTTTCTCCAGGTATTCCACTGTTTCCTCTCACAGATTAAAAACATGCACACTAGGTTGCCTTCGGGCCCAAGATTCCCCCGCAAAAGACATCTGTGATCTCAATGGGATTTGCCTGGTTAAATAAAAATTTAAAATTAATAAATAAATGAAAGATTCTGGGATCTTGTGTGTTCTCAACTAAGTAAAATTGTTGCCTCTGTGTTTTGGCACCTGTGGAAGGGTTATTGAATTAACTCTGTTTTGAGTTTGACATGCCGTGCAATTTGGATAACTGAGTAACACTTAGCTCTCAAATGTGTCCCAAATGGAGTCCAGTCTTGTTTCAGGATGGAAACACAGCCAGCACGTGACCATAATGTTACCTCCACAGGTGGCTTTTGTTTACTGTGGGAAATTGGTTTGGCAATGTTGAGATATTGCTGGAGCATTCTACATGTTGTCCAAATCAAACGGTTCACCACAAATAAACTGAGACGGTCTGTGTGGTGTCTGGTCTTACAGACTACTCCACTGCACATCTGTTGTTTTGTTTTCAGTGAACTAACTCTGTGTATTCTGTTAGGAGTTATCGTTTTGTATGATCCAGTTTTCTGTTGATATCAGGCGGATTGGGAACCGGTCCATTGGGTCATGTGGGTTATTGGGTTTTTGACCAGACATCCTCACTCCTGATTGGACAGAAAGGTGTTAGAGAAGGCGTGAAGAGAGCGAGAGGGAGAGAGAGCTCAGTCTGTCTTCTGCTGATGCTCACATACACCTGGATTCAACTAAAGTTTAATTCATACATTTTGAATGGCATAACTTTATTTTGTGATATCTTAGTTATTGGTGTATGTATTTAAGCTTGGCAGTTTGAGTCACACTACCAACATATGGAGACCTAAATTTGGGTAAAATGTGTTTGGGTTCAGCTGTAGTGGTTATTCGAAATTTATTGTATTTTATAATTTAAAGTTTTGGTCCTGAAAATGTATAAATTCAAGCCGTGAGTATGAATATGTAAAACTAACATTTTTAAGCTAACATATATCCATCACTCTACTTTGATCTGGTTTGCAGGAAGCTGTTGCCTATCACCAGTTATGATTGGACAAGAAGTGGGGTATACCCTTAGAGACAACTAGAGTGCACGATGGTCACATGACACGTGACCATCCAGCTGAACAGGCAAATATCTGCACTTGGTATTTTAGCTAAATAGAGAAGCACTGATTAAATTAAACAATTTAATTCTCAGGCATTTTGTATCTTTTCAGGAAGTTATTTTCAAACATGTTATGTGCTTTGAAATGAAAACTTTTGAATGTATTAAAACACCATTGCTAATCTAGACTATAGGCAGTGATTTATTTTAGCCAACGCAAATTTTTTTTTTTCCTATTTATTTTCCATTGAGGAAGTCCTATCAAGTAAATCAACTTATAGTTCCAAAAATGTTGAGAGTTACAAACAAGATCAAGCCAAGAATGTAGAACAAACTGCCCATCCTCTGTTTTCAACCTGATTTCATCTTTCAGAACATGATACACCCACCCTGGATGCTTTTGGAGCTCACTTCAAGAAAAAAAAAAGAACTATTATTATTACTATTATTATTATTATTATTATTACTAGAAAAAGGACTATTTTAGCACTGAAAAATAAACAACCTCTCAAAAAAACTCTCAAATGATCCAGCGAATTACTACGATCCAATAAAACAATAAACCCAAATAAGCTGCAGAAACATCAGGACAGAGATGACTGAACTCAGGTTGAGCAATGTACACACATATTCTTCTAGCAACATCTATATTTTGTTAGCTGTTTGGTGATGTAACCCAAAACATTTACGTTCTGCCATAACATTGGGATTTTGTTCTGGAACACAAGTCGAGAGGAAAAACATCTCCCAGAAGAGAAATCTGCAGTTTGGTTTGTTTTCTTAAAGGCAGTTTTGACCATCACTAATGTTGATCTTCTTCTTCTTTCTGGCTGTTTGTTGCACGGGATCTCACACGTGATGGTGTGTCTGATGCACAGGTCTTGTGACACACGGCCCCAGACAGGAGGGAGGGGGAGGTCTTCCATGTGTGGGACTGAAAACAAGCGAAGCATGACTAAGAGGCCCAGGAAGTTCCAGCAGGCGGCTGTTATTGCTGAATAAGTGTGTGTGTGTGTGTGTGTGGGGGGGAGGGGCATGTTTAACTACCCTTGTGAGGACATTTTTTGACACTGTACTAT
>JAVKLF010000083.1:12411308-12424162 GCA_034783495.1 Millerichthys robustus | reverse complement strand
CATCAATACAAGATCTTGGTGAAAAATTAATGCAACACTGGATGGAAATAAATCTTGTGACACTGCAGAAGCTTATTAAAACAATGCCACAGCGAATGCGGGCTGTAATCAAAGCTAAAGGCAGTCCAACAAAATATTAGAGCGTGTGACCATTTTTTGGTGCCAACTTTTTTTTGGCCAGGCAGTGTATTTTGCATTGTGTGAATTGCATGTAAACTAATTCCACTTTTGTCCAAAATGATTCCAGATTGTGTCTAGTTTTACATATGAATCCAGTTTTTCGGAAGCTATGTTTATCAAACAGTAGTGTTAATACAAAAAAATTCTGGTTGGAAAATTCTGGCAGTGCCTTGAGGTATATAAACTCTTTAGTCTGGATGAAAAGTACAGTCTTGTCTTAAAGCAGGTGTGTCCAAGCTTGGTCCTGGAAGGCCACTATCCAGTATGTTTTGTTTCTCTGCTCCAGACACCTGATTGAAATGAATGGGTGATGAACGGGTTTCTGCAGTATTTTAAGAGGTAATTTAATCACTGAGTCTTGTGTGTACCAGGAAGGAGGGTAGTGGTAGTGGTTTTATAGTTGGGTCCAGGGTAGGACCACTGTCCTGTTTCTCTGTCTTCAGCAGGACTTGGACTCCTGCTGAAGACAGATAAACACCTAAAAAAAGCAGGATAGTAGCTCTCAAGAACCAGGATTGAGGACAACTGATCTAAAATGTTTTGTATTAATATAAGTATATTGTGAGGAAAACAATTATATGAAATAATGTACAATCGTTGAAGGCTTTTATTGTGAAAAGAAGACTTCCTCTGACTTAAATCCGCCCGTTGATGATACGTCACGTGTACGTGTTGATAAGGGCGTGTTGCGAAAAATTACAAGGACAACCAGTCGGTTCAGTGTCGTTGTGGGGCAGATACAGTGTCCGTTACCGATTAAGTTAGACGGTGGTTTTCAGGGAGATTTTAGAGAACAAACCGAGCAGTTATGAAGTTACTGTGGGCTTTGACGGCTCTGCTGTTGAGCTCGTGGAGGGTCGATGCGACCACAGGTAAGACCGCAGATCGGCCATGTTGGATGAACATGGTGACTTTGCCCCCAGACAGCGAACAATTGATTTGTTCGCGGACCTTCGACGGTTTTCACCGTCAACTAAACATTTTTAAAAGCGGCCACAAAAAACGTAAAACCTTTTTTGAAAATACTTAAAAAAATAACGTCATCCAGACCGCAGCCTGTTCTTGCTAGCGAAGCCTATTAGCTACAGCCGAAATCAATTGTACTGAAACTGTTTCGTGACTCAAATCCAGTCAGGAGATTCATTTATTTCGACGCGTTTCAAGTCTCGTTTGACTTTACTTACTTGAATTTATTAAGCATTGTTTGCTTCTTTGTCGCTCAGTTGAGCTTCGTGTTAATTCACACGGTTTGTGTGTTTTTATTGAAGCTCCTTCTTGCAGTTGATTTAAATTAACTCGCAGTTACGTAACGTACCAAATTGCTAAAACGGATTAAATCCATTTTAGGTATGTGGGAAGATCTTGGTTATCTGGTAGTTTTTTCCCCCCTTAACAGTCTTTTAGCCTCTAGAAAATGTTAAAATGCTGTAAACTGATTTGGTTTTATTGCCTTCTTATTATGTAAGGTTTGCGCTCTGATTGAAGGAGGATATTAATACAAATAACTCATGCTTTTGGATTGAAATGTAGTTAGCCTTGAAGGAAATTACAAATACATTTGCAGTTAGCCTTGTCTGATTTGTTCACATTGATTTTAGGTGTCCTACAATCGTCCTGATTTACAAAATGACCCTTAAACTCGTCAAATCTTGGTCAGGTGACAGTAAAATGCCTTAAACTCTTATCAGTGGTCATTAGTTTGAGAATGAAGCTTCTCCTAATTCACTCATTGTTTTTATATGATGAAATCCTGCACTTTGCTGTCCTTTTCTGTGTGCTAGTTGTGTGGAACTAATTGTTGGCTTATCACAGCTCAGTGGTTACAGTCCTGGACCTTTTTTGTATTAAGGCGGCACTGAATTTATTTCTTGTCAGCTAGAACATCATGTTCAACACCCATATACATACAATGCTACTGGCAGTTCTCATTTACAAGTATTCTAAACTGCAAGGTAGTCTTTCTAACTTGGGACATCTACAGTTGCTTTGATTCTACAGTCTGACCTCCATTTAAATGTCAAATTTTGACTTGGGACATTTGATCTTTAAAAGAACTTCAGGCACAAGTCTTCATCCTCAGGTTGTAGAGCAGGAGGTCATCGTTGGTAAATCAAATGTCAATAAACCTGGGATAAGACCTAGATTATATTTATAGGGCCATACGAGTACAACATGGACCATGAAGGTGACCTTTTCATAACGGTACAGAAGCTGTTCTAACCAGGGAAAGTTGTGTGGTATTCACAAGAGGCTAAAGTTCATGCTGACAGCTAGTATCCATTGTTTGTTTTGTTCTCCTGTTTAGAGAAGTTGATTTCTGTTTGAAATATGAATGTTAAGGTTGGTTTAAATGATTTGTGAAAGGTCTAAGTTCATTTTGGTGTTGGTGTGCTTATACTTCTCAACTGGCTGGAGTGGTATCAATAAGCACATCAGTCAGTTCTTCAGAAAAGGTTGTAACAAGATAGCCACTATCGTGCATGTATTTTGTCATTTCTCTGCATGGACACACCTGATTTTTAAATCAAATGAGGAAACGACTACAAAAATGCAGAATGGTGACCCTAGAGGACCAGGATTATAATGTACCAAACTTTCTTCTTATCTGAGCAGATTAAAGTCCTGGAGTACTTTTTAATGTACAGATGCTGAGTTTTACTTGGAAATATAGACAGTAGGTTACCTGACACAATGTTCAAAACTTTTCTGACTTTTATATAGTACTTGGCTGATGAGATGAAACCAATTTTCATGCGTTTTATTTTTTCTCCCCCTGAGGTGAATCTGTGTAAAACCTCCATTAAATCAACAGCACAGTGATCTAAAAATATCTACTGGTAACCTAGATAATTTTGACAAGGACAATTCTCTAGGCACAACAAAGATTGTACGTTTTCATTATTTTTAATATAATTTTATTTATGGATTTTCATTTTTATCATCTGCTTTTGTGTTTACATTTCTACATTCATTCTGTGTTGTCTATATTTAATGAAAATGCTTCTATTTTGTTGTTTTTATTTTGTTTTTTTGCGGGTGTGGGACAGGCTTTTTTGACAGCTGTCACTATTCTTGCTTAGTCAAACTGTCCCCATTAATTATCAAACCACTTCAGTTTGCCAAACGTTTCTGGCCTTAGACAAAGTGTGTTTATACTTTTGACAACAATAAATTTAAGATTTGATGATCAAAATAAGTTTTGTACAAACAGACGTTTGTTTTACATGCTATGACCTTTGTGGGGCGGCTTCTCCTTAGGTAATAGTAAAGGCAACACTGGAAGGAGAAGTCCTCTCTTGGCACAACCATCTATTGTGGCTCTCAATCTCTTAATTATATTAGGAGCTAATGATTTGGATAAAAACCAAAGTTCAGCTAAGGCGAATACATTCACTGGTTCGGTGAAAGGCGTTTCATAATAAACCTGTGTTAATTACGATCTATGTGTCTATCCAAGTGAATGCTGGCAGGACCATAAACCAAAACCAAATAATAAAAATTAAGCATGTGGTCAAAGTTTGTACAGTTGTTGCTGTCTTTGTCCAAAAAAATAATAATAATAATCATCTAGTTTAAAAACATTCGAAATATAAATTGATTTTATTTATTAAATTAATGCTTTTAAAAAAAAATCAAATCAGTGGGTTAGGGTTTGCTGTACTGACAAATCCGCTTTGGCCATACCCAACTGTCTGTCACATTTTATGTTAAACATACTAGGTCAGAGGTTGTATGTTTTGACTAACATTTTTCAAAAAGGCTACTCTGATCTATAATTTCGTGTTTACTGTCATATTTTATTTGTTTTAACTTTTGTCTTTCTCTTTTCTGTGTTCTTTTTTATTTATATTTTTTCATTCTCCATTTCATTTTATCACCATTTCATGCATTCACCTGGTTTCTTGGTAAATAAATGTTTGGTAACTGTTTGCTGGGTGGATTGTTAATTGTGCTCAGCGGGTTTTATTAAATCTCCCCTCTCTCAGATGAAGTTGATCAATGACAGCGCTGAGCTGCACTGTGAAGTGATAGGGAACCCCATCCCTGAAGTGCAGTGGTGGTTTATAGAGGGTGAGGAGCCCAATGAGACTTTTACCCAGCTGTTTGATGGGGCGCGAAATGATTGCGTTAGAATAAATGCCACATACGTAGCACATGCCACTAGCATCATTCACCTCACCAGCCTCAGCCTTGACGACACGGGCACATATGAGTGCCGTGCATCAAACGACCCTGACCGCAATGATCTGAAGAAGACCCCCAAAATCAAGTGGATCCGCTCACAAGCTAACATTATTGTGATGGAAAGTGAGTGGCAGAAAAAAAATATAAAGAGACTCCAGTCTAAAGTAGCTGACTGTTGCCTCATTAGTGAAGTTCTGGACATTTAGCTCCTGGTTTCCTGGTCCAGTTCCCTCTTCTATCCTGCTTCATCTAGTACACATCCCCCCTATCTTTTCCTGAAAATCTCCAAGGTCATCCTGTAGTAGAATATAAACCTGGTTGTGATGCATAGTCTGACTGCTCCCTAATCCTGTATTACCTGATTTTCAAAGTGTGTTTTAATCTGATGCCTTTTTCCCCCCTCTGTTAATTTAAGTCCTTTATGATGTATCTTCTTGCACATAATACTGGTTATAAGGCTGAAAATTTGCAAATGGCTTCTGTAGGAATACCAATAAATGACATTAAAAAGAATCTTGTTTAAAATTCAAACAAAGGGCTGTCAGATTACTATACTGGCATTGCTGGTAGATGTCACATTATCCTAATTTATACTAACATTGTGAATACACCTTTTTGTCTTCACTTGTAGTCATTCCTGTGGTTCACAGCCTACTGAAATCTAGGCACAGAAGATCGGCACTACTCTGCCATGAGGCATCTTTCTGCCTTGAAGCCCAGTATTATGTCCGTTAAGCTGTATAAAAAAAATACCTACTTAAATTAATGTACTGGCAGTGTAAGCTGCCACTGGGGTTTGTCCTTGAGTTATTGCCTCTTCTGCATGTATTTACCATAGAACCTATAGCATTACTGTGTATTTTATCCTCTACTTTCATGCCACTGTTGGTGAAACAGAGATCCCTTGGGGAGCTCTTTTCACCTTCTGTGTATTTATACTGAACATTTTTTTTATTCTCAAGGAATGCAAACTGTGAAGAACTTAGTTGGTGTTGAAGCTTCCAACCAATCAGCACTCAACATTTGTCTAAAACTGCACATATACTTATTATTACAAAAATCTCTACAGATTTCTTAGTGAAATGCAAGCACGAGGTGTCATAACTCATCTTTGTGCATTCATAAATTTTCTTTGGACCATTAGTGTGAGGAAGGTGTTTTTTTGTTTGCTGAAACATCTGATTATTCTAAAGACAAATGTTGAGTGTTTTTAAATTTGATATTAATGGTTGCTGCCGTTTTAATGGTAAAGCTAAGTAACTTATCTGTCTTTGTCTTAAGGCCCAAATATCATTACTGAGCCTTTGGAGGTCATCAACCAGACATCAGCTACTCTCAGCTGCAACTTGACTGGCTCTAGCCTTCCTATTCAGGGCCACCACTGGACACACAATGGAAAAATCCTCGATAAGTCAGAGTCCGAAGCTGATACTCCTCACACTGAATATGTGTAAGTAATTAATTTACTGGAGTTGGTCAGATTTGTCTTACAGTGCATACATTAACTTTGTATTTGTGTACTTGTAGCCATTTCCCATTGATATTGTCTTCTGCCTTTACCCTTTCATTCTGCCTTTTTACTTCTATGAGTTCCTTCCCCCTGGCATGTCTCCGCTAAGTTATGGATGCCATTCACGGTTCTTGATTAGCTGGGAGATGGGCTGTGCAGCTACGCAGCTTTGCTGGCAGACTTGGCAGCAGAGATCAGAGCTGTTAACAATGAGCTTTTTTTTGACTGACCTTAAACCCCCATTAGAGAGGAATGACCAAACTGTACAAGACAGTAGTGCAGAACAAAAGTGGGATTGTAATTAAATGGGGTCAAAACTGAAATATTTAGGCAGACAAGCAGCTTTAGTTTTACCCTGCAGCTCTTGAGCAGAAACTGTTCTCTGTTTTGGATTTTCTACTTAGCTAAGTGGAAAAACTAATCACCATCGTGAAAGTAGCTTCAGCTTTGGCTACTAGTGGATTGTTACATGGAAGCTGCTTTAGGCTTGGAGAAAATGTTGTTCCTAGGCCGGTCGGAGTAAATGATAGATGAAATAATCGCAAGATAAATTGTGGTTGATTAAATTAAAATGGAGTTTAAAAGTTAAAGTTTTTGATCTTTGAGAGTATGTACTTGCATTTTTACAATATCAATATAGTAGTTTAAAATGATCTCTAAACAATATTATTGTTTGTCTCAATAATTTCTTATACATTTATTGTCCCGCAAAATTTGTTGTCGCGATAGGTCTAAATGTTCCTAAAACGAAGTGACTCTCAATGTTTTCTCTCCTTCATAGTTTGGAGAAGATCACCTATCAGTCTAGTGGACAGTATGAATGTGTCTTTAAAACTGATCCAATATCAAAGAGGATGATAGAGGTTAAAAGTAAGTTGTGGAAAATTTAAAGTTTCTTAAGTATTTTCTTTAACTTGTTAATGTCTACATTTTATAAAAACTTATGTGAATGTTTTTTTATGTGTAGTACTTCCACATGTTGGTGCTTACAAGCATTCTGAGCATGGGAATGAGCTGGACAAAGGTGTGCTGACATGTGTGGCTCATGGTCATCCCCTCCCCACTGTCTGGTCCTGGTACAAAGAACAGGATGGCGTTGAAACTCCGGTATAGCAATATTTCAAGTTTTATTTAAAATAACATCAACAAAAATATTTGTTGAATCGAGGTGAATACATTTTTCCTAAAAGTTCATCTTTGCATTTCTAACTTTGAAATTTCTCTGCAGGCTATCCACAATGGCACGGATGGCCGATATGAGGCTATCCACAATGGCACGGATGGCCGATATGAGATCAGGAGCACCCGTAACAAGACCACACTGTCCATCAACAAGCTGAGCATTGAGAAGGATATTGGAAACTACATTTGTGCTGGGACCAACGAACTTGGCACAAGCAAAGACCAGATCCACCTGCGTGTCCGCAGTCGCCTGGCTGCTCTCTGGCCCTTCCTCGGCATCGTCGCAGAGGTCATCATCCTCGTGACAATCATCTTCATTTACGAGAAGAGGAGAAAGCCTGATGAGGTCAATGACGGTATGTGAACACATGCTTCTAAATCATTACACACGACAATATTTAGGTCGTTTTTCAGACTCAAATAAACTCTGGATGAAGGTTATACAGATGTCCATCTCCCCAAATATCAACTAATCCTTTTAGAATATTAGTGTTTCTTTTGCAGGGAGATGAAATGACTGTAGCTGCATGTGAACAGCTTTAAACTGGTGTCTTTGGGTTTTGGCATTTTACAATTTTTTAAATGTAGCTCATGAGTTGACCCACTGCTCTGTGAACAATCTATGATAGAACTATATATGTATTATATATATTTTTTATTTACTTTTTTTATTTACATTTATGACTTCTCTGTTCGCTGCTGATTTTGCATTTTGGTAAGTGAACAAAACTGCATGTCAGACTGAAGTGGTTGAGCTGAGATGATGACCGCCTGGAAAAGCTATGGGAGTCTGAATGAACTGCTTTCATAGTAACCACTTCTAAGAGGAATGTGCTCAAAGATTTAGTCACTCTTTCACTGGCGCTGAATGTTGATAGAAAGCAAGCTTCGAACATTCATTTCAAAGTTACGACACTTCAAGTCATTGTTTTCGAGCCAATGAAAGAGTCAGATGAGGCACGGAAGTTGATGTAATGGTTTTTCATTAGGTAGGTTGAAAGTGAAGGTTTTTAGCGACGTGCCTGCATGCTTTCTGCATCTTGTACTTTGTGCATGACAAATGTTAGGCAACCCACTTCTCAGGGCCAGTATACCGTTCGTCTCATTCATCACTTGGCCTCGAAGGAACCATACTTATTTGCCTTTTCCTATTTAAAAAAAAACCTTGTTCTTGGTCAGGTGTGAATAATTATACTTTGTTGGGGTGTCTGTTGGCTCTGCCAGTTTAACGATGTTTGTTTCTACAGCTGTTGCAGTGTTTCTTGTCTTTTGCTTGTATTGCATGAGCCTTTGTGATGCTTAAAATCGACGTTTGGCGGCGTATTAAAACATTAAGGAGTAGCACTTAAGAGTTTGAGCACAGCAACAGAATTGTCAAACAGTTGGTAAAACTGTTTCTTCAACGTACATGAGTTAGGATTTTTAAATGCAGATTGTTATATGTTTCTATTTGTTTTAAATTTTTTCCCAGGAGTTTGTCAGAAAAGCACCAGTTGGGCTTGTCTCTTCTTTTGTAGTCTGATTTATAAACTCATTGTGATCACGTTGGAGGTTGAACATTTATCCCCATCGAGCTGTTGGGAAGTATTGGCTGAATGCTTTCCTCTCACCAACCACATGTAGTGTGTGATTTACTTTGTTTTTGTCTTTACAGATGACGACTCAGGATCTGCTCCCCTGTAAGTACGGTCTACAGCTTTTTGAACATTTCCAGTCTGTGTAGCCAGTTGTTGCAGCGCTCATGTTCTGTTTTTCAGGAAGAGTAATTCTACTGCGAACCACAAGGACAAGAATGTGAGACAAAGGAATTCAAACTAAAGGTGCAGGAAACAGATTTTTTATTATTGTTATAAGAGTTAAACTTTGACACAGACTGAAAATGGATCTAAATGAAGTGTTTAATTTTTACAAATTACAGGGAGGATGGTAATTACTGCCGATAGTTTGATTTGTAATTTTATTATTTTTGTGTCATATTTTGAGTGTAATTCAGAACATAAATACAGTACATATGAATAAGTGTACAGGTAAATACTCTATTGTATCTGCAGGTTTAAGGATGTGTGACTGTTATGTTTATCAAACAATAAGTATATTTATGCATGTATATTAGGAGCTGTATTTTTATGTACGTAGTCAAAATATGAACATGTAACCAGCATTAAGCTATTTTGTTATAGTTTTGATAGTTTAATGTTGGACAAAATATTTAGACAAATGCATATTAGTATTCATACCTTTTTTTTTTTTTTTCCCCTCTCCCTCATGACTAAGTTGATTTTGTATGTGATGTTCTAAAATAAAATAAGTCTTTAGGAATTAGTTTAAACCGAGTCACATATTATCACTGAAAGTTAATTTGTATTCTCAGGATCGGTTTGCAGTTTCAGACTTTAAAGTGTATTTTTAATATTGTTGGAAATGACATTGTTTTAATGTTTTGTTTTCTTTTGTAATTCCTAGATGGAGATTCTGCTTCAGATCCTGGGCAAATATTGCATGAATTTAAAAGATGTTTAGCCAAAAGTGCGTGTTGCTTTGTCGAATGATTTTTAGAATGATTTCCTGAAGAACGCTTAGTCTGTGATCTTCTGTTTTTCTTTGCTTTGCACTGACCTCACAGTTGTCATCGCTTTTTTTTTCTTTTTTAATTTGGTGTGGGATGGCCTCTTGTAAGGCAGCACAAGGTTTGTGTCTAGGATGTGGAACGCTTTTGATCCCAGGAACATCCCTGTCATGCTGGGAGAGCGCAGTGGAATTCACATCTACTAAACAATCTGAATTCCAATGCTCTTTGCCTTAAATGCTACTTCTCATCTTTTAGCTGGTTTGGTTTTTAACCCAGTAGTTGACACAAAATTAAGTGTAGAAATGCTAAAAATAATCTTGTACTAGGTTTTTAGTTTGAACATTTTTTATTTAATCAGGTTTTGAAAAGTATGGAATTTATATTCCACGTGAGTAATTTTTCTTTGGACCAAGTGCAAGAGATGCAACTCTTGTGTCTGTAGAATACAACTTTTTTTCAGGTCTAAAACTGCCAGAATCGTGAGATTTTTTTTAAACCACTTGTGACCTGAAACACTGGTTAAACAGCTGTTTTTTTCATTCACTGTAGATAATTTAAAAGCCATATATTCTATTTAACCTGACTAGTGTTGTGATTGAATGTTACACTTTAGAGTTGAAGAAATGTAAAGACCTGGCCAGGATTGTGTAAAATTGTACGATCCATAATTATGAAAAAACACAATGTACAACTTGCACAAACTGAAATAAAGGTATATAAACTAAAATGGTATTTGCTTTTTTATTATTTGTTTAGTCAAAGATGACAAGCCTAATAAAAGACTTTATTTTAATAAAAGTTCCGCCATTTAAAAAATAATTCTTATACTGTTCTGACCACTCGTTCCATGACTGTTAGTTTATTTATTGTTAAAAATATTTTAAACGCAGTTAACGTCTCATTATTTAAACCCGTAGAGTGGTGTAGAGGTAGTGTAATGTAATTCTGATCATTGGGACTCTCCTGATCCAACATGCTTGATTCAAATGAATAAACTTCTCAACATTTTAGACAGAAACTAATGGCACATTTTGATGACTAAAACATACAATTTTCAGCAAAAATTAATTTCTGTTTGCAACATAATGGAAAGACGACCTGCTAGAGCTCCAAATCCTAATGTCAATTTAAATATTCTATTTTTAAAAATCCTGTGGTAACTTCAGTTTACAAGGCGCCATGGAAGACACACCAGGTGAAGCGGTTACAATTTGTGCGCTTCTCATACTTTCCCACTAGATGGAGCCAATGGACCAAAACCACCTGGAGCAAGTTGTCTATCAAGTTTAAGTTCCAATTGCCGCTTAGTTGATCATGGTGTATTGGTTAATAAGTATTTAATAATGGCATTAACACTGAATAGTAGAAGCTCGGCTTGAATGTGACCTTTCTTCACAGTTTTGCAGGTTCTGACTCTTCCGTCAGGTGAGTTGATCTGTTGAGAGGAGAGGCTGCAGGTGTGGAGGCAGCTTTCCGTTCTCTGAACTCGTTTTCTTCTTCATCTAAGCTAGCTGCAGGTGGTTGAAGCTCAGGGGTGATGCTGTCATCCCTGTTTCACACGCAGCCGCCTTGCAGCTATGGCAACGGTGCTCCGTCGCACCTGAAGTGATGAGGAAGGAAAGTGAAGGGCTGTTCCCGCGCTGAACTCTCCGCGGTTTAAAGTACGATGGATGAGGCTGAGGACGGCGAGGAGGAGCCCACATTCCTGCAGCCTCCTCCAGCAGCCAGTCGGACCAGATGCGAGGACCCTTGTGGTGGTGACGACGACGATGATGATGGTGGGAGAGTTAGGGGGATCAGGATGAAGGGTTTTTTTACGCTCGGAGGCGGGGCCGCGTCCACTGCGCGCAAAAACTACACCAGCGAGCTCCGGCTCTTCCCGAGCGAGGGCTCCGCGCCTCTGTTGAGCCAGTGGGATGCGACAGACCACCGGAGCAGAGGGGACACCGCTTCAGAGGGGCCCGTCGGGATGATCTGCAACAAGAACGGAGACTGTCGGAGGGACCCGACCAGTTCTGGGAGCCTGTCTTCTCTCATCTCAAGGCAGGAGAAGCAGGCGGGCGGGGACGCCATCCTCTCGGCAGGGTCCCTGACTCAGGGGTCCGTGAGCGAAGTGAAGACCGGCGCACCCATGGAGAAAAAGGACTCCCGAGTTTCCTTCTCCAACGCCCCGGCTGCTAAAGGGCAGCTGGCGGGTCCGCAGTCCAGAAGTTCAGTAACTTTCAGTAAAGCGGAGGACGGGTCCCAGATAGTCCCGGACGACGAGGACTCCAGGGGGAATCAGACCTACATGCAGCGACAGTTCAGCTCCATGCTCCAGCCCGGAGTGAACAAGTTCTCCCTGCGCATGTTCGGCAGCCAGAAGGCGGTGGAGAAGGAGCAGGAACGCGTCAAGTCCGCGGGGAACTGGATCATCCACCCATACAGCGACTTCAGGTACCTTCAGGGACACACCACTTTGTGCCTTTCAGAATCATGACTGTTATTATTACAAATGTAGAACCTGTCAAGTCCAGATTTTTGAACAGTGTCCAAATAATAGTTAAACTTAAAAGTTTTGTTCTTCATTAGTTCATTTTATTTTAAATACATCTTCCAAACATTATCAGAATATGGAGCTCCAAACAAACCAAAAATGTAAACATCACTGATCTGGGTTTAGTTTCTTTTTGTTGGTTTGAATTCATTTTTCGGATGTTTAGGTGGGCATGTCCTTTTTATGCATGGGTGCTGCACTTTAAATTCTGTTGTACACTTTCCTCGCAATAACAATAAATCTATATAAACATATGAAATACAAAGAACATTTTTATGCAACACTTTTATCCCCACTTCAGTCACCTTCATAAAAGTTTTTTTTTAAATTATCTGCAGTCTTGTAACAGGAAGTTTGGTATCCTACTAAATAAAAAAAGCAGCATAAATATGTAGAAAAATTTGTTGTTATCACAAAACCACTGCTGAGTTATTAACTGATTCATAATAGAGTCTCAATTGACTTAGTACCTTTCTGTCCTCCTCAGGATGCTTCAACATAAATTAACATCTGTTCATGTCTACAGATTTTGTCTTTTAGTTTTTTTTATTTGTTCATTATCAGGAATCCTCTAAATTAGAGATTAACTCCTAGGATAAGTCAACTCAACTCTCCCACCTAGGGACAATTTAGAGTTTTCAATTAGCCTAACAGTCATGTTTTTGGTCTGTGGGAGGAAACCCAAGTACCCA
>JAVKLF010000083.1:12296034-12310998 GCA_034783495.1 Millerichthys robustus | reverse complement strand
ACAAACAAACAAACAAACAAACAAATGATTTTTATTTATTTGTCAAAAATGACAAATAAATGTAAAACATTTGCCTACAGTATCCTGATGCGTCTCAATAATCTAGGTAGGAACATCCAAAGTAACTCATGTCGTTACATGATTACAAATCTGAAATGACCTAAAACAAGTAGGTTGAAAGTTATCAGAACAAATAAATATTTGTATACAAATATTTTTACACAGAAATATTAACCTACCCATTTAGATATATTTATTTCAGCTGTACAGTTCATAAAATTAACATTTTCTTCTGTGGCTCTCTCAGATGTTAGTGTGTGCGCTCAATTCTTTCTGAGACTAATTTATCTCCATGTGTTTCTCCCTATCTCTGTGGGATTTCCTCATATATTTTTGTTTGGAACATAAAGCTGAAAGTTAGCTGCTCCTGCTGGTACAGAATCAGTTATACTAAATGATCTAGTTAATTGTACATTTTACACCTAATCCAAGCAGCTCACAGATCGATAAAACAGGCTGTAAGAAGACTTTCTGCTTGGCTGGGTTCAGAGCTTCATTGCTTTGCTGTTGATGTTACTCAATGTTTGGAAGTTAGAAACATGCATTTTTTAAAAAACTTTTTACGTAATTTATAATTAATAAGTAAAAAACTACAGTTTCTCTCATTGTAACAACTTTCTGACCTTCAAATAAGCCATTTATTTTAAAGTTAATGTCAGCTTTTCACAAACTTTAAAATGCGGTCAAACGCCAGACATCAGTGCTGAGACTGTGACGTCTTTGTGTTGCCTTCACATCAACAGGTGGTTGAGAGCTGTGTGATCCAGAGCAAACCTGGCAGCCAGAACCAAAACCAAAGTCAGACTCTATAGACCTGCTGATGAACCCGTTAAATCCAGAGCCACCCCACCGAAGCTTGGTTTCTACTAATTGCTACATTTCTGGACCCCATTGAAGCTATAAATGGCCTGTTGGCAGAGACCGGGATGTCCTACTAATTAGACTGACACTGACACTCTTGTCCTGCAAAGTTCCCAGGAGAGATCTTGGAAGCATTTGAGTAAATCGTTGCAAAAGTAAAATAATTTATTAATTTTAATCCCAAATAATGCTTTGCTTATATTTGTGTCTTTTCATAAAAGCAGCAGGTGTCAGATATAGTTTTCATTTTATTTTCTGTTTTCTTCAAACAGTGTAATTTACAAGATTTTACCCTCCTGCTGGCATCCAAAAGGTCTACAACTCCCCTCACGGTTGAGACAACCCAGAGGAGACCTTCATGTCTAATGAGCAATGGGAAACGCTCCAGTGCTCCTCTAGCCTTTAATTTCCAAGTCAATACAGAGCAGAGCTCAGCCCAGTCCATCTCCGATCCTCATTAACATGTGTATTCTCCAAATTCAAAAACACCAAAGCGGTTCCTTCATCCAGGTGCTTCCCTCTTTAAGGCTCTGCTGCTGCAGTTCTCCTTGGAGCTTCACCAGCATGAATGATGAATTATGGTGAGGATGAGGAAAGGCCTGGTCAGGGTAAACTTCCTCAGGCCTTTGAAATGGCAAGGCGTGTGGAACATTTAGTAATGTGGACTGCTTTGCTCCTTAGTGGAGTACAGATAACAGAAGAGACTGAGTGATGGACAGAGAAGTGTTTCAGGGATTTATAAAAGCATGTTTGCACATAGACATTTCATTTTAGCTTAGATAAAAACACTATCTTGTATGTGTTTTTATGTCATAATATCAATAATGTAATCAGATCTTTATATGCAGGACACAAAACAAATATTTTAATTTAAAAAATCAACTCTTAACATTTTATGCTAGTGCATTTCTGATACATGTTTTCTTATTTATTTTCACCCAACACCAGAAGTGGAACCAAAAAAGCACTTGTGTCTTCATTTGTCTGTTAGCAAAACTTGTTGTTTAACAAATTCTTTGTTTCAAACTTTAAGATTAACTGTTGTAGTCAGTCTAGTCTGTGTGGTAGCAAGATAACCTGATTTAGAGAATTTTTATTGAACGCTGATAAAACAATCTTTGAAAATCTGCTGATAAACAGACCTATTTAAAAAATGCACTTTAACCAAATAGGCTAAAACCCCATCATTGTTCAGGATAAAAAGACTATAGTTTAAAACATTGGCATAAAGTTGTTGAACAACATGTGTTCAATCAATTCATTCATATACTAGGCCTTTAAGTTTGAGAGTCATCAGTTTGTAGTGCTTTTTTTTAAACGATGGTCGGATTGACTTCAGTCTCTCCCCTCCTGATTGACAGCTTCCCCCGTCTTCACGTAGGAATAATTTCCACAACATGTATTAGTGAGGTGGAAGGTTTTCTTTTTTCTCCAACTTTTTACTTCCAAGTCAAACAAACTCTGGACAGTGACTTCTGCAGCTGCAGCTGGAGCTGTGTGGTAAATGATCTTATTTTCTAATGGGTGACACCACAAAGAAGCTGCAGAAGTGTTTGATGCCTTTCAAAATGTAACACGCCGTACTTCCAGAGGTGATGACAACAGTGAAGCACCAACTGAAACGGGGTGTGAATAAAGAAAGATTATGAAGCGAAACAGAAAAAAAAGACAACAAACAGAATTGTCTAATTTGGTGTGTTTTTCTTGCTGTAATTGATCGTGAAGCAGTTGTTGGGCGTGCCGGGGCAGCCGTTGTGTCACAGCACTGTAAAATTAGCCGGCTGTGACCAATGACCCAGGACAGGATATGATGCGTACCTGCCTCTGTAGCTTTTGTAAACACTTGGGTGTGTTTTTCCCTCTTGATCATTTTTTCTGCTTTGCTATAGGTCATAAGAAAAATATGTTGAAGTCCTCCCTTTTAGACCCATAAAACACTGTGCTTGTTGGCTTCCAGGGACTACTCCTGCAAGTTATTTATAGTAACTCATATGATGAAGGGGCTTCCAATTACAGGAACTGATATATATTTAGATCAAGTTTAATTAATTTAAACATTTGGTAGATGAACAGCCTACAATGCTAAAAATGATCCTAGTATGAAAATCAGAGGCTTTAGTGTTTGCTTTCAGAGTGCTATTTTATTTATAAAATTGGTGCTCTCTAGGTAGAAAATATATCTAGGAACACTTAAAATTTGATTTAAAAAAACAACCCATACCTGTTCTTCAATTCTAATCTAAAGCGTGTTTCCTTCAAAGATGATTGAATTACTTAAGTTGATACAAAGATGCATTAAGTTTCTCCTAAAGTCAAACTCAAGAGCCATAAACAATAAAATATTCATTTTCTGAATATGCTATACTTTAGCTGTGTTCAGGTTTCCTTTTAAAGCCACCATCTATTTTAGACAGCCTTTCTCTTCCCTCAGCTGTTCCCTGACTCTGCTCCTCTGGGATTGATACAATATTTTCCAAGCTCAATTAGCAGAGAGTGTGTTGACTAACTCCAACTGTTTTTTTCACCTGAGAAGGAGCTGGGAGGCAAGGCTGGAAAAACTGAGTGGGGTGGAGGTAAAGTGATTGTAGATGGTGCAGGCTGAGCTGTTGGGGTAAAACAGAGTGTGAAGGCAGGTTGAGGAGCATCCTGGGTCGAGCACAACATGTGACCATGCTGAAAGATGGCAGGCACAAATTAGACGTATAGTTTTACATGAAACACAGCCCGATACTCACTGGGTTGGGGTTTAGTACTTACAAAGTACTTATCTGGTAGTATTTCCTAGGTACAGGACTTGCTCCAATAACAAGGTAAATACTTGGTACTTATAGGATTCTACCTAGTATTTACAGGGTAAATTCTTAGTACATACCTGGTAAGTACCAGGTATAGACCCCTTGAGTACCAGGTGTGTAGCTGGTAAGAACCAGGTTTATACTTGTATTTCTTACAGGGTAACGAGGCACTCCTAAATTCAGCCTGATTCACGTAGGCACCCTGTGATTTTAATGTAGGAACCCACGTTGTTAGGTACCAAGTACCAGAAAATACCTTGTTAAGGCAAGAATGTATGTATTGCTACCATACTTTTAAATCATTTGCAAAAACAATCATCTGAAAATGCGTCCAATGTTACTTTTTGTTGTAATTAAATCGATGGAAAACAATATATTTTCAGTTGGAAATAGTTGTTCAATAGTATCGAGAAATGCCTAAAAGTAACTGTCCTTGGTATTTCAGATTTATTGCCAGTGTTGTTCAATTTTAGCATCACTGAATTTGTCATTATATGCACAAGTTCCTGTTCATTTGTCCCATTGTGTGGCCAAGCCACAGAATAACAGGATCCATTCTGCCAAATTGAAGGCAAAGCCTTCATCATCACTTGCTTGTCAGCTTGGGGCGCAGCTCCACATTCTACCTGGGAGCCACTGCATCCTCATCATCAAATTCAGAGTGTTTCTTATATTTCCTCATAACTTGGACTTGATAAAAATAAAGAGGGGGTCAGATGGTGGCTATTGTCACTTTATCTGATCCATTCAATGATCTGAAAGATGCCCACTGATGAACTTGTAGGGAATATTAACTCCGTAAGAGAGTCCCTGACCCACAGATCATGTCACACCATACAGCAAAATGTAAGTAAAGTGGAAGGACCGACTTATCTGCACACTTTAACAAATCAGTGCATGTAGCAAGAGGGTAAATAACTAGCAATAAAAATAAATCGGTTAAAAAAAAAAAACGTTTCAGTTTACACCTGCTACTTAAACCCAATGTACACTTTTGACAAGGTAATAACCAGCAAAACTGATTTTTTTTCTCCCCAAAGACCAACTTTCACCACCTTAGTGTCTGCTGTCTCATTAGTCATTATTTGCACAAGGGTATTCCCGTCTTACATAGCAACATCTCTCTTATGCTCTAAACAAAACACAAATAGACATAGCAGGAGATCCCAATGAGCTGCTAAAAAAGCAAAGAGAAAACAAAGTTCAGCCATAAAAATAAAAGCTACAGCGTCACAGAGCATCTGGGCACTTATTTCAGATATACAACAGCTCACTTACTGTCAGCGTAGTTTTTTCGCCGGGTGCCATCCACCTTTCCTGTCTTGTCAATGCAGAGAAAGAACTTATTGGCAGAATAAAGTCGCCGCAATCTGACATCACCTTCTAAGTGATTATAACTGCGAGTGTGCCTTTCCAGTGTCCAGGAACAGTTTGTATCACTTCCCAGGACCTGAAGGAGTTCATGTCCTGCACGAGAAGGAGGACAGGCCCCCGTGGCACGGCCAGCGGTGACCAGGAGCAAGGTGAAGCATATCAGGGTGAGGGAGGCTGTGCTGGGCAGGGGGACAAAGGGCCCAGTGGGGACAGCAACAGTGGTGGTGCTAAGGACCGGCTGAGGACAGAGATGAGCCACGGACGCCGTCCATCTGCTCATGGTGGGTCAGGCTCCCAAGGTGCACTGTTCGCAGGCTGTAGGCATGCTGATAATCAAGAGTTGTCTCTGTGGGAGTCCGGAGTAGAGAAAGGAAGGGCAACGGTGCTTGCAGCAGATCCTCTAGATGTCACTGATAGCCGGTTTCCACTGTGGGTTCACAGCAGGCCTCCCCTTTAGAACAAAAGTGACAAAGTTTCTCCAGTTGTGGCCTTTAGTTTTCAGTTCAGTTAGTCTGCTCTCTTAGAAAGTCCACTTTTAAAGAAGTGTCTTCTTGATATTGCTGCTTTGTTGCCTGCTGTCCTCCTTGAACTGAAGTCTTCTTCACTGATCCACAGAAAATCCTCAGAGGTGTTGGGATGAGCACAAGCTTTTTTTTGTCTGTGTGTGAGACTAAATGGATAAGTGTGTGTGTTTCTGTATGTGTGTGTGTGTGTGTGTGTGTGTACACCTTGCGATGCTCTGCTTTTTCCAGCTGGATAGGAACAAGTTGCCTGTCTGAGTTGCTGACCCGTGGCTGAGACTGAGTTGAATGAGGATTGGTGGTGACTGACTGCGTGTGTGTGTGTGTGTGTGATACTGCAATGAAAAAAAAAAGAAAAGGCAGGGAGTGAGTATGGGAGGGGAAGAGCCCGGTGTGCCTTTGAGACAGACAGATAGAGGGAGGCAGCGAGTACGAAGCAGCCAAGCAGGGAGTGAACGGCCTCACGCTCTGCTGTGTACAGACACTCAGTCATCTCCTCAACTTACCCGCATTTCATCTTGGGCCAGGCCGAGCAGGTATCAAGGGTGTTAAAAGGAGACGGGCTGGAAAAAATGGGTCATCGCAGTTTCAAACTAATGAGAAAGTTTGCATGAATGCCCTTTATGCTATTCTTTAGTGGCGTCTAGGTTACAGACACCTGGAGAAACATGACCTCTGCTGTCAGTTCTTCATGTGAAACATCATAAAATTCCAGAAACTCGGCTCCATTAATGTCTTGTAGAGCTTAAACAACTTAGTAGGTCCTCTTTGACACCTTCATGCTTGTTTCATCTCCCTGACCACATGGAGCAAATTAGGGAAGACATGACTCTTTTTTTCCTTTTAACGACCACTGGTTTGAAGCATCAAGCAGCCAGAAACATGGAGCAGTGAAGAAGTGTTGCCAGAGCTACTCCAGACAACGTTTTGATCACCCAGGTTAATATTTCACTGAAACACCTTCTCTGAGCTTACATTTCATTTTGCGGAGCAATTGGAAATGAATAACACCTTTTCTTATGACTTCCCACTTTTTGTTTCTTTTGTAATCCTGTCTAGAAGTGACCGGAAGTCCCAACACCATCATGTCAGAAGAAATCTAACGTGTTTCTCCACAGCCCTTTCCTTCAGATCCATCATTTGCTCAGGATGGTCATGCACAGTAATTCAGATTAATTTCTAAAAGCGATATAATGCCTCTTGTTATCAGTCCAGCCTCCTGGTGACCCTTCTCCACACAGTTATCTCTGCTCTGATGGTTAACCTGGAGTCACATAATGTCAGTCATTGAGACACAACAAAAAGAAATTATCTTGATTTTTTCTCTTACATACCATTAATGAAGTTCTGACTCTGCCATTATTGGACTAACTACTAAGCAGTTTTCAGATGGACTGTATTTAAATATTTTGAAAGTTCCTGGTTCAAAAAAATGTCAGAATTAGCATATGAAGCAAATATTTTGTAGGATTTTTTTTACTTGTTCTGGTTTATTGCTGATGACAAAATCTTTGATATGGGTATGTTAAAGATCATTGTTTATTTTTTTAAAGTGACCTTTCTTCATTTTCATACATTTGTACATGATATGTTTTCTTTTTTTTAACAGACACAAAATGAGAGCAAAGCCAATTTCCTGCCCTGACTCAGCAAAGTAAACATTTCATAAAAGACAGGAGAAACATGAACAGATTGATTCATCACACAAGAAAATCTAGTTTGATAAAACTATTCTTCCTGCATTGTGCTGTAAATCTGTGTTGTTAGAACAGAGTTGGCAGGCTGCTGCAGACCCAGCAGACTAAGAGCTTCTCATCACTGAGTGGATTAGTGTTCATGTTTGAGGCCACTTCATGAGCTGCTGAGTGGCACCTGCCACGCCACGCCACAGGTATGTGGTGCCATGCGGCCAAACCGCCAGAGTCGGGAATTCTCTGGATGCCTGCAGCCGAGCCAGACACCGGGGGGACAAAATGAAGGGACGGGGGGTGGAAGATATATGCGGAGAAATCTGTTCTCAAAAAAGGGATATGTTAGAATTGAAGAAAGCCACTTGTGCGTGTGTCTGTTATTAAAGTATGTAAACATCTTCTCAAAACATATATGAAAACAGCTGCAATTTAGATTTGACTTAATATCAACAAAGTTTGAAACAATATCTGAGGCAACCAGTTATGTGTTGCTAACAGACAAAGTTGACTACAATATTTAATGTCAACGATTGGAGATGTGTTGGAGATAACTCTTAATGTCATTTATTGAAGATTTAAATATATTTGAGCAAATTTCTACCTTTATCCATCTTTTGGCTATTCCCTTTTCAGGGAATCTAGTCATCTTTCTGACCCACCATGAGCAGATGGACGGCGTCCGTGGCTCATCTCTGTCCTCAGGGAATAGCCAACAGCCAGGGAATAGTCTTTCCATGCAGAGTCATCCTCCTCTATCCCACTCTGTCCTCTGAGTCCTCTATCCTCACTCCAACTACCTCCATGTTTTTGCCAACCGCATCTATTTATCTCCTCTTTGTTTTTTTCCTGGCAGCTGCATCCTTCTACCAACATACTCATTGTCCCTCCCTTTTTGTAGGCTCACTGCTTCACCTGCCTCCCTCTCATTCACACACCTGGACTCTGTCTTGTTACAGCTGACTTTCATTCCTCTTCTTTCAAATGCAGACTTCCACCTCTCCAAATTCTCGTCCAGCTGTTCCATGTTCTCACCACATATCACAATGTTCTCGGCAAACATCTGACTCCAAGAGGATTCCTGCCTGATCTCAACTGTTAGTCTGCTCATCACCAGAGCAAACAAGGCATTTCACACCTAGACCTTTAGTGACTGAATTTAATCACCTCTTATTGCCATAAATGTCAACCCCTTTGGATAATATTTTGACTCATTATTTTTGTCCTGCTGTATAGATGTCCTGCTGTCCTCATACATGTCCTGTACCAGTCTAACTTCTCTGCCATTCCAGATTTCAGCATCCTGACATCTGTTTTTTCTAATTCTACAAAGACACAATAAAGTTCTTTCTGACCCTCTCTGTTCTTTATCAGCAACCTCAAAGCAAAGATCATGTCTGTGGTGCTCTCTCTTGGCATGAGACAATACTGCTGCTCACAAATGATCACCTCTTATCTAAGTCAAATATGTCATTATAAGAATGAAATAGTAAACAAGCTGCTTTGCCAATAAATATACTGGCAGCAAATCAAGATTAAAAGCTTCAGGCAGAGCCAGACATTTTTGCAATACAAACAAGAAGAAGTAGAAGATGGCTGAATAGATGGTGCCAGCATAAATAGGCTCCTTCTGTATCATTTAGTCAACTGAAGCAGTCGTCACCATGAGGTTGTCTTTGGCTCTTAGTAACTGGAAAAGACCAAAGGCAGCACTCCTTCAATCAAAACCTGAGCTGTGCCAAAGCCTGTCTACCCTGGCTCTAAAGCCCCACTTTGTATGAAGTAATACATCACACCGCTAAAACCAGGCAGACTCTGTGTTTTGTCACAGAACGCAGAGTGGTATTTGTTTTCCACTGTGACATTTTTTTTTTATTTCAAAGACCAACAGGTGGATAATCTTCCTGTACAATGTCAAATTGTGCTCATTTTGTTGCAATGGATTAAAGTCTGACAATAAGCAAATGGCTGTTTCCTCCTGGCCTGTCATCAAGTTGTAGGAAAAGAAGCTGATGCTTGGTGGAAAACCTAAAACACTACATCCAACTGAATCTGCAAGAAAAACACCAAGCTTGTAAATTTTGGCTTAACCTACAAGTTACTTTAGAAATTGTTTGTTAAGTTTCTTCAGATGGAAACTGTACTGACAGTGGACATGTAACATTGAAATATAAAACTAGAAAAGCCAAAGCGTGTCTGCCAAAGGACCACTGGCAAATTCATATTTCTTTTGTATGATCTGCTCACATGTGGACAGAACAATAAATATATTGTGATCTAAAACACATCTTAAATTTTTCTGACCACAAAAAATGTAGGAAAGTAGTCAGTTTTAATTGTCTTTGAATTAAAGTGATAGATTCTCAACTGAAACAGTTCAGTGATTTTTTTAATGCTGATTCAGCATTCCTGTACTGTTGGTTTTTTTTTCTGCTTTTTTTTGCAACACAACTACTTCTGCATGCTTTGTGATATTTCACATATTTCTACATATTTCTTCTATTTCTATTTCTAAATCGCTTATCTCTCAGGGTTCATGCTGTATTTTCACAGAAACTAATATTATCCAACAATTCTGTTGATCGTTTCATTGACACCAGAGTTTTCAGGCTCAGGGTTGAATTTTTCTCTGAAGGACAGGTGACTCCCTCTAATGGTCAAATAACAAAACAAATTTTAAAGTCTACATTTAATTTTTTGTGTATATTTGTTTGCTTGATATCCCAAAGAATTTGTCCAAATGAATTATTATGACTTAACTTTACATTTAAATGTATTTTGAAGGAAATAGGAAGGAGTAAAATGGGAAAAAACTGCAATGAATTTAATTAGTATTTTAGTAACTATGGAGAAAAGAAGAAATCAAATTCTATAAAAGTTACAGCGTGAGTCTTTGTGCATATAATATTAAGTCAAGTCTAAATTTAGATTAATTTAATGAAATGATTCAGTTTTACTGACAGTCAAAGGGAATCAGTTGTAAATGTACATTCTTACTTTGCGTTTTATTCAAATTTGTTTTCTGGTTCATGAGATATTTGGCTAACACAAACTCACTGATGCAGGCCAAAACATGGATTCACTTTTGATGGTGGGGATGACAAATATTCATTTAATCATGTCTGGTATGTTGATTAACACGTTAAAGAATATATATTAAAGCTACTGACTTCATTTCACAACTGTGATTATGGAAACATCTGCGCTCAAATCTGCAGCTGAAAAATGTTATTTCTTTGGTTCAGACACTGTTTTCATACACAGAAAGGTTGAGCTTATGAAATGTGCCACATAAACATCAAATCTGTTTCTGCTCCGTGCGTGAGCTATTTTGATGATGCTTCAAAGTGTAACTTGCAAAATGTGCCAGAAATTAGTCAGCACAAATAAATGATTTTATTTCATGATTTATGGACGTCTTTCTTACTCTGACCGTCACATAATCAAGCTTATTGATATGTTTTAAAAGTGTCTGCAAACTGATTGACATTTCTGAATGGTAAAGTTGAGTTCAAATAGTGTATTTGTGAAACCAACATCAGCAGACTTGTTGACTTCCTGTTTGCTGCATATCTCACTGTGTGACCCAAAAAGAGATACAAAGATAGCGGTGAGTGTAGATCAACAATAAGCTGTTACTTGGAACAAGCAACATTATCACCGAGAACAACAGAGAAATTAAAGTAAAAATGACCTGAAAATGCTGTTTAAATACTGAGTGCTGAACTTAGCTGACATTTGCAGAAGAAGCTAAAACTAACGTTAAGACTAAAAAGAGAAACACTGGCTAAAAAGGGGGAAAAACACAAAGGCTAAAAGCCTGAAAGTGTCATGATCTGTTTCCCTGTGTCTCTTTTCTTGATGTGTGTATATGTGTGGCTGCTCAGCTCCACCCTTCCCAGTCACCTGGTCCTCATGTTTTGCCACAGGTATTTGTCGTTACCCTCGTCAGCCTTCCCTTTAAATGTTTGCCTTTTGTCTTGCCCCAGCACTGGAGCATTGAATGTCACTCAGTGTATGTCTTTCCACACGTGTCCTGGTCTCTGTACACTTCCCGAGTTCTGAGTCCTGAGTTTTTGAGTTTAAGGTATGTTTTTGTGCTCCCCTTGTATCACCCCTCGTATCTCCCGTGTCCTGTCTACATTCTGGGTTCCACTTTTCAACCAGCTTATGACAGAATGCTCCAGTCAAACCAAGAACCCACAATGCTGACTCTTTTTGAATTTCTGGCCCGAGAGGCAGAGAAGACAAGTCAGAGGGAGCAGGCTGAGCGACACCGTCAGCTTATAGGTACTCGCTTAGCCTTTAAGATCGTTTCCTCCGCTCTACCAACTTTTTCCTCTCCACTTCCCTGTGCCTCTCGGGTCTCCATGAAGCGAAAGGGTCGCCGACACATCTCCCCTCAGTCCCCGAGTGGGTCTGGAGGGGCCGATTCCTGCCTCCCCTATGTCGGTGAGAGGGTCAATGATGCTCCCCGCAGCTCTCAAGGTGGTCTCCACAGCCGCCGCGGCTCCCAAGCCTGTGGCCTTCCTCCGGACTTCCTCCGAGTTCTCCTGCGGCCTCACAGCTGGCCCCCGGACAATCTTTTCTTGAACTTTTGATTCTGGTTTTCTTGTGTTTTCCCAGGTTTTCCTGTCGGTTTTGTTTTTTCCCCCTGTAGTTGTTTCTCTGTGTGTTCTCTGTTCTCCTAGTCTTGTCATGTTACGCACTCTGTCCTGTCTTTTCCCCCTCCACCCACCTGTGTCTGGTCTTGATTCTGTCCCTCCGTCCTTGTCTGGTATATGTCACCAGGCCAGCTCACATATGCCTTAAAGAAATGACGAAGAGGCATACAAAGATGCTTGGGTTAAACTAAACCAAAGATATGGCCAACCATTCACAATACAAAAGGCTTTTAGAGAGAGGCTAGAAAATTGGTCAAAAGTGCAGTCTAGAGATGCTGATGGATTAAGGACCTTTGCAGATTTCATAAATGCATGCATGCTCGCTATGTTGCCAGAGTAGAACAGTCAGCACCTCTATGATAGTTCCAGTGTGGCTGTCAACTACAACCAACCCTCTCAAAGAAAAACTATTCTATGCATTATTGGACACTCAAAGCGACGCTGTCTTCATTGATCAGGATGTGACACAGGAGCTGCAGGCAGATGTTTGCCCAGTAAAACTGAAATTGACTACTACAGTATGTTGGGTAAAAATGCAGTTGTAAGTAGCAGGAGAGTGTCTAATCTCCTAGTGAGGTTATAACTCAGCCACAGTCATAAAGCTCCCCATTGTGTACTCAAAGGATTGCATACCCACAAATAGAGAACACATACTCACATGTGAAACAGCCAGACTGTGGAGTCATTTGCTCTCTATTGCAGATGAGGTTCCACCACTACTCAGTTGTGACGTAAGTCTCCTCATAGGTTTTACTTGTCCTAGAGCTCTCGCACCAAAACAAGTAATTTTAGGCAAAAAGAATGAGCCCTATGTGATTCGCACGGATTTAGGATAGAGCATAGTTGGCAACTCAGCACCTTGCAATGAACTGGACATGGCCAACAGTCTCTGTCACAGAATCACAGTTAAAGAGTTCCCTACTTCCTCGCCAGCAGATGCAATATGTGCTTTGGATTGAGATTTCAAAGAGACTGACTGAAATGAAACGACTGTGTCACAGGAGGATTTAATGTTTCTCCTAAACCTTGAGCAAGGCATAAAACAGACAGAAAAGGGACATCTTGAAATGCTATTGCTGTTTAGAGAAAAAACACATTTGCCAGATAACAGAGAACATGCTGAAAACAGACTAAACCAGCTAAAACACAAATTCATGAGAAATAAAAGGAGGACTACATGAAATACATGAGTGACATCATTGAAAAAGGTGATGCAGAAGAAACTGACGATAAAGGACCACCTGGTGAGATGTGGTACATACCACATCATGGCAACTATCACCCAAAGAAGCCGGACAAGTTGTGTGTAGTCTTCGACTGTTCTTCAAAACATGAAGGTACTTCCCTTAATTTACTAAATGGCTCAGACATGATCAACAGTCTAACAGGTGTTCTTGTGCGCTTCAGAAAGCACCAAGTAGCTCTGATGCGCAGCATTGAAAAATGTTTCATCAGTTCCAGGTCAAAGAAAGCGATCGCAACTACGTACGCTTCTTATGGTGGAAGAATGGAGACATTAACGACCAACTGCAAGCATACAGGATGACAGTACATCTCCTTGGTGCTGTTTCATCACCTGGTTATGCGAATTATGGTCTCAAATACTTAGCCAAAAACAACAGCATTGAGTATCCCATAGGTTCACAAATTATAATTCTACGTGGATGATGGAATCACCAGCACAGAGACAGTTAAAAACACTATACAGCTGGCAAAGGAAGCACGTGAGCTATGTGCCAAAGGTGGATTAAGATTACACAAGTTTATGTCCAACAACTCTGATTTGAACAATATTCCAACTTCAGAGCATGCTACAGATATGACAACAAAGGACTTGACATTTAATGAAACACAAACAGATAGAGCACTTGGCATTTATTTGAATGTAGAAAGGGATTCATTTACATTCAACATCACACTAAAAGACCAACCATCAACCAGGCATGGTATTCTATCTACAGTTTCAGCAATATATGACACTTTATAGCCCCTTATGTGCTCAACGGTAAAAGAATCCTCAAAAAAATGTGTCACCAAGGTACGGATTGGGATGACCCGATACCTGCGCATCTCAGGCCACGGTGGGAGTGCGGTATGGGAGATCTACGCAGCTTGCAAAAGTTACAGATAAGTAGATGTTACGTTCCAACAGACTTTGGAGAGGTGGTAAAAAATAAATTATATCACTTTTCTGATGCGAGTTCCACAGGGTATGGACAATGTTTTTATCTCAGAATCATAAACAAAAACCAGGAAGTACATTGTATTTTCATCATTGGCAAATCACGCGTCTCACCCTCAATGGTCACCACAATTCTAAGGTTGGAACTTACCGCAGCTGCAGTATCACTAACTGTGAGCAGCATTTTAAGAGAGGAACTGCTCTATGACAATGTCGAGGAGTTCTTTTGGACAGACTCGAAGGTCACTCTTGGATACATAAATAATGAGGCAAGACGTTTCCACACGTTTGTTGCTAATAGAGTGCAAAAAAGTTTCAACAGTACCTCACCACAACAATGGTTTTATGTACCTACTAGCAAAAACCCTGCAGACATGGCATCCAGAGGCACATCGGTAAATATACTACTCTCATCCAATTGGCTCACAGGTTCCTGTTGGAAAAGAAGGTACAGTTCCCTACAAAAGAAACTATAGAACTCCCAGTAGGAGAGCCTGAAGTGAGGAAACTGCAAACACTAAGTACATAATCTGTTGAACATGTAAGCTTTAGTGACCATCTCACAAGGATTTCATCCTGGTCACGAGCAGTTTGTGCCGTAGCACGTCTCAGACGGTACCTGCTCAAAGACAAATCAAACACACTCACCACTGTGACTGAAAGACAGAAGGTAGAAACTGTGATTATGAAAGATTTACAAAGACAAGTGTATAAAAACAAAATAAATACACTACATGAAGGCCAACAACTACCAAAGAACAACAAAATGCAAAACTTAGATGTTTTCTTAGATAGGGATGACATATTTAAGGTGGGAGG
>JAVKLF010000083.1:12276978-12294532 GCA_034783495.1 Millerichthys robustus | reverse complement strand
GAACTCACCAATGCACTCCAACACTCAGTGCAAATCTGTGGAGCAAGAACTGTGTACACTTTTCAATATTAAACATTTGTAAATGGATTCTTTTGATGCCTTGCAACATTGTGAAGTTGTCCTAAACATTTGTCTCCCTCGTGTCAATCATTAGACATATTTAAGTGGTGCAAATGAGGGCAGAGGCAGGTGTGTGTGTGCTTCATCCCCCCCCAATTATACTGTACCTGCAACCTTTTGATCACAGGCTTGCCTCTCTAGCGTCTGCTCCACTACTTTCCTCATCAACAACTTATTAATATTATTTGGAGTCAGTCTGGCTCACAATGCCAGTTATATCCAATGGCATCAGCCAACACAGAAATCAGTGTAATGGAGTCATTTGAACAGATCCTGAGGCAGAATTAGATATTAGCTGAGTGTCATTAACAACACATACTCAGAAATTGAGATTCCCAATATTGTGCATAACATTTGTTTTTTTCAAACCAAAATGGCTATAATGGCTACTAACAGCATTTGCCAGCATTCTTGTAAGATGGCTTTAGACTAAAACTGTGGAATGAATGAAAGAAAGCAAGCAAAATGCACTATTTTAGTAAGTGCAAAAACATTAAAAAAGACTGATAATAATTGGAGTGTAGAATTACTGAAGATAACGTTACAGAGTGTGAGAATCTCATTTCAGAATCATAGATGACCAAAATTGAGTCAGTCTGGTGGGTTTAGAGATTTTGAAAGGTGATAAATGCTGCAAAGATGCAAACTTGTTAAAGGATGTGGTTCTGGTGTTGAGCTATAATAGATTGCTTTAGATATTGATGCTTACATGCAGAGAAATTGGCTTATAAATAGCCCACTTCTTCACTACTGTGAGCACAAGCCGGAATCATCAGCATCATGTACAGTCAGGGTAAACTCCTGGTTTTCCACTTTCTGATGTGTTTCGGACAAATCGGTAAGAAACCCGAGTTTAAGTCTTATTTTCAAATTTTGAAATAGGTCACTGACTTACATTTACTATTGTATACCTTTTACAGGTCATGGGTTTAAGATCATAAATGGAAATATAGCCCCAGGGAACTCAATGCAGTACATGGTCTCCATGCAAAGTAAATATGGTCATCATGTATGTGGAGGATTTCTCATCAGGGAGGACTTTGTTGTCACTGCTGCACACTGTGCACGGTGAGTTTCCAGTTTGTTTTTTCAGTTTGCATTTTTTGATTGCTGAAAGTTAAAGATTTTAACCTCCTAATCATCTATTTTTTTAGTGATATTTCTCAGATTCTTCTGGGAAGCCACAATCTCAAGGGGGGAAATGGAAAACTAATACAAGCTGGCCGAAGTTACTTGTTCCCAAATTTCACAGGTCCTGGCAGTGGTGATGACATCATGCTTGTTAAAGTAAGTATATTTACAGCACAACTTTAAATAAAAATAATAATACCATGACTAGGACAGGACACCATGTTTATGAATGAGTGATTGTGGTTTAAAGTACTTTGAGCATCCTGGTTGAGTAGAAAGGCACTGTACAAGTACAGTCAATGTTGGTAGGTGAGAGTTGTTTCTAACACATATTCCAAGCACTAAATGAGATATGTTAATAAAACTTTGTCATTAACTTTTGGAGTCAAAGGATTCAAGATAGCTATTATAACTGAATGACATTAGGCAGCGCAAAAAATTGGTAAATTTCACTGATTATGAGCTTAATATAGGTGTGTTTGTAACTCTAACTACTGCATGTTGCTCAACAAGTCAAGCTCAGCCAACACAAAAATGGCTAACTTTCAAATAATTTTACAGATGTTGAATTAAATTAAAGATCTTATTACACAATAACATGTTTTTCAATCAAATTAGTAAAAGAACAGAAAAGATTTAAATGTTTGTTCTCTCTCGTGTATCTTAAGTTGTCAGAGAAAGTGCCTCTAAACAACAACATTAAAACAATTCCACTTCCAACATCTGAGATAAATCTGGAGAAACATCAAACATGCAGTGTGGCTGGATGGGGAAAAATCTACCAAAACTCGCCACTTGTTAATGAGCTGAGAGTGGTGAATGTGTCCATCATCAATCCTCAAACCTGCTAGAAGACGTGGGGTGATCGTCTTCCTCGCAATGTTATCTGTGCTGGTGGCTATAACACAGAGAAGGGTTTCTGTCAGGTATGTTTTCTGTTTGTATATATGCGTGATCTAAAAACCACATGCTCAATTTTTAATATTCCTCCTGTCCACAGGGTGATTCTGGTGGTCCTCTCGTGTGTGAAAGGAAAGCTGTTGGTGTGGTGTCCTTCAACCAAGGTTACAATTGCAACTACATCTATCCAAATGTACCCAATGTCTACACAGAGCTTTTCAAATACGTTCCATGGATTGAGACGATTCTGAGAGAAAATGAGTACTAACTAAATTTGTTGCCCTGCATTTTGCTTTAGCAATTTTTTTTCTACATAGGAGGTGAAATGGCTCATCTGATTTAATTCACTCTGTCAATTTTTGCAATTAGTCTGAATAAAACAAAGGGCATTCAAACACTTCTAGCTCTTTTCTTTGCCAGACAACAAACATACATGCAGATAATGAAGACCGCCACAAAATGTGGTAAAATAGGTCGAATTCTCTAACTAATCTAATAGAAATTACTCAAAAATCATGATACAACTTTAGAACACTGGCACCCAATCTTGGTCCTTGAGGCCAATATCCTGCATGTTTTAGGTTTTTTTTTCTTACTCAAGTTTTCAAAATCTGCAGAAGCCTGCTGATCACACAGTCAATTTGATCGTGTGTGGGAGCAGAGAAACCTCTACAACATGCAGATTAGTGTCCCTCGAGGACCAGGGTTGAGCAGCCCTGGTTTAGACAGATAGAAGTGTGAGAACGGTGCAACCCTCCTGCCATTCTTAGGTTATCAAAATTGTAAATATATATCTTTACACTATAAACACAATGTCAGCTCACACTTTTTGCAGAATACACACAGTGATTTGCGAGACACTGAACATGCATCTATACTTCAGACACAGAAGTACATCATGATGTCACACTGACTGACAAATCACCACAGCCACGAGCCCGTTGATTAAACACACACATCAGGTGTGCAAACACATGACACCAATCAGGTTTGAGTGATACCAAAAAGCCAGAATAGAAGCAGTCAGAGGAAGAAGAGTGAGGGTGAGAGGGGAAATTTGTGGTGGAAGGTTTATGATCTCCAGCCCCAGGCTCAGGTGCCCCTCATTCAGGCCATGGAAGAGGCTTGTGTCACAGCTGTGCAAGGATGGATCCGCCATTCAAGACGATTCTTCCCATTTTGTCTTGAGGATATTGCCTGCAATGTTGATGAAACTCTCTGTTCAGATCCAGCTAAGCGAAGGGATGTGTAGTATTATTATTCCTTTTTAATTAGATTTTTTTCTTCTTCTTTTACTTTACAGAACTTTTAACCTGTACTGGTAGTACAGCATTTTATTTGTCTATTTTCTGGTCTGACAGTGTTGGGACACGCTTTGTTGTGGTTGTCTCTATTGACTGAGTTTGGTTCTATTAAGAGAAATAAATCATATTTTCTATGGTCTGCTGCATTGAGCTTGTGTTTTGTTTGGTGATTTTACCATGTTGTATATTTACTTCTTCTCTGTGCACTTCACTTACAGTAATCTAATTACTGCGAGGTAGAACTGAATTTTCTAATTTTCAAACTGAATTGAAATTTTCAAAGCTGAGCTTAAGAAATCATAAAAACTGTAATAAATGAAGCTGGGTGTTTAAGTATTGCTGACGGTTGACCATCATTTTGCATCATGTTAGCTGCAATGTGAGAGTTTGAGCAGAGTTTTTGCAACTTGTGATGTAGCAGAGACAAACTATATTTGGAGTTATTAGAAAATAAGGATGGAGTTTTGTAAAATGTTTTTATGGTTTTGGCACATGGGGGCTACTTTTATTAAATGTGTTTCAATAAGTGAAACTGGGTGTTGTGTTTTAGCAATGGTGAAAAACTGTAAGTATTACCAGTTTGTGCAAGATAATTACTGGCCGTTTTAAAAGATACTTCCAGTGTCAAAAGAGCTGAGAAATAAAAATGTGGAAGCAGAGTTGCAGGGAATGTGATGTAACTGGATGAAAAAGGGAAGGAAGTCATAAAACACTTTAATAATGAACTTTTTACAAGTAAATTCTTAGGAATAAACAACAGTTATGAAAATAAGCAGCACAGACTCGTGCAGATAAACTGAAGCTTTTTTAAAAATCTGACTCAGTAATTACTTACAGAATGCAAAAACTTTGTTCTTTGCTGGACCACATTTGGAGACTTTAACCACCAACGTTTTGTATCAGTTATGAAACCCTGTTGTGAAAATCTTGTAACTATTTGTAACATTACCAAGCAATCAAAAAGCTCACTGTGATGTTGTAAAATGTGCTGAAGCAACAAACAGACAAAATCAGGAAGATGTTGGGTTTTTTTCCTCCAAAATTATAAATCCAAGAGAGCAAAGCTTAGGTTTCACAAGAGACCATGGCAGTCACCTTCACACTTGTCCTGCTCTCTGTCCTTTCAGGTAAGTTTTACAGCCTTTGTAGAAAGAAAACAGCCAAACAAGCAGCAGGAGGAGAGTGAGAAAACCTAGCATAAACTGCGTCTTGCTTTTCAGGGGCTGACGGCTCTCGTATTATTGGAGGCAAAGATGCTGTCGCCCACTCGCGCCCGTACATGGCCTCACTGCAAGTCCTGGGTCAGCATGTCTGTGGAGGCGTGCTGGTGAGGGAGGACTTTGTGCTCACAGCAGCACACTGTGACATAGAATTGTACGTCTGTTTTCTGTTTTTTTGTTACAATAAAAAGTATCACTGGAAGGAATTCTAATGGAAAGACTCATCTCCAAATTTCGCCCTAAATTGTCTTTCGGAAGCTAACTTTTTCAATATAAAAAGAAAAAAAATGTTGTTGCTTCTTTAAAGTGTTTACAGACTGTTGCAACATTTCTATGGTTCGGTTCAATAGGAAACTCAATTTGTGAGAGATTTTTGAATATTAATCTATGTGTTGTTGAGACACAAGTGAAAAAAAGTTAGAAAAATTCCTCACACTTTAATAAAGTGATTTGCTGCAGCTTTTGTTGGTTGTACTGACTGGGCAAAATAGAAAATGGTCTTTTGAATATTTTAAATGTGACCTGAATTGAGTTAAATGTGTAACATTGTGATTTGTAGACCGTACACAGTCGTGCTTGGACTTGATTCTCTGAAAGGCAGAGAACCAGCACAACAGGAGTTCCGTGTGCTCCAGTCTTTTCCACATCCAGACTTTAAAGAACTCACAAATGACATCATGCTCCTAAAGGTGAGCTACTCAATTTTTTACATTCACAAATAACATTACAATAGAACTACTTCTAACACAAATATTTATTTCGTGATTTTAACTCCAGCTGAGCAGCAGGGCACAGCTCACTAAAGAAGTGCAGCTGATCCCTCTGAAGTCTGAAAAGCTGAGAACAGGAAGTGCCTGCATCACAGCCGGCTGGGGAGATATAGGGGATAACAACACCTTAGCAAACCGGCTCCAGGAGGTCAACGTCACCATTTTATCCAACAGGTTATGTAAAAAAAGATGGAAAAAAGCTCCCATTGTTAAAACGATGGTTTGTGCTGTGGGGTCCAGAAGCTTTCAAGGTTTCTGCTCAGTAAGAAAATACACTAAAACAGTCATATTCAGCACAAACATTCTTTTTTATTTTAAAAAGACTACTAAATGTCTTGTGTGTAATGTTTCCTGCAAGGGGGATTCAGGTGGTCCACTGGTGTGTGATGGAGCTGCAGCCGGCATCGTCTCCTTCTCTGGACACCGATGTGGGGACCCCAAGACCCCTGATGTCTACACTTGTGTTTCATGTTTTCAGAATTGGATACAAATGGTGTTAAAAGACAATTAGGCCACAGGGGTTATTAGTTTGTGATTTAATGTATTCATTTTTGCTGAATTTAATGTCTTGAAAACAACAACAACAATATGGTATTAATTATTAAAAATGTTGATTGTTACAATTTTATTACAAAACGTTATCAGTCAGTATTTTATAAATGCAACAAACTAATTCCTGCTTATTGACTTTAACAATAAAGCTAACTGCAGAGTGGGCCTCAGAACAAAAGCAGCAGTTTAATTTCAACTGAGGTTTTGGGGTGAGGTAAGTTTTTACAAATAACATTTTCTCATTTTAGGAAGTTTAGTGACAGAGGATTTACAGAAAGTCTGCCTGTTGTAATTATTCACCAACCAAAGTTTGTTGTTAATAATTCTATCCAATATATGCGCTATTAAACCTCAAAAGTGGGTTAACAGAGGTCAAAAGGTCATTGATTTTGTGCATTCAGTATCTGATTCAAAATTTAACCTAACCAAAATGGATTTCTACTTCATCAGAATGAATAAAAATATATCTAAGGCAACTTAGACAAATGTTAATATATGAAATTAGTCACAAGCATGTCAAGCTCATATTCAGCCAAAGACTCTTTTGGACCCAAATTATATTCAAACCAACTTTTAATTAGATTATTATATTGATGAAGGTGTTCACAGCCAAAGACTACAAATGTAAATTATAAAAGGCACCTCCACTAATATTACCAACATAGTCCTACATTCTGGTATGAATACTCTAGAAACATTCTAGAAAACTATCATCAGTAGACAGCCATGGCTGTGTACAGGTTCATGTCAAAGTAAATCTACTCTAGACTACACTTTATTTATTGTCATTTTTTGTTCATTCTATCTTTGTTTGTCTTGTGTTTGGCTTTGAAGAAAATCAGCCACCTTTTTCAATTTAGTTTTGCTTTTTTATTACTGTTTTCAATGTGGCCCAAACTTGCATATTCTATTAATTTTTCTAAAATGTTTATGTGTTTTTAGCAACTTATTTAGTCTTTTTTGGTGGGGTCAGTGTTCATTTTACATACATTTGTTTTACTTCCTATTACTACATTTCTGTTAGATAGAAATTGTTAGTTTAGACCCTTACTTATTGCCTTGAAATTTGTACAATCTGGGTTTGTTCCAAGTAAAGATGAAGTAATGTTATGCTGCCCTCTGCTGATAAAAATTACCCCCTCAGTCTAAAACCAGTCTCCATCCAAGAATTGACTATATTTTAAATGTTTTTTGTTTTGTTTTGTTATTCTTCTCCCTGATTTTGATGCAAGCCACTTTTCAGCATTTCTACAACAAATAAAACATGCTACTATACAAAACTAAACTTGTTGTGAGGGGCATTTTGCATTTATATTTTTATTTGTTATTATTAAAGCTGATCGAGTTGAACTTTTTCTTATATTTGGGTTAATTTGAATTTTTATTATCATTTTTTTGTAGTCATTTTAAGTCTTACTGTTGCAATTTGTTTCCTTGAGGTAAGTTTCCAATCTTGTTTAACTTCGTAAATAATGCGTTTTACCAGTTGTGGTTTGTTTAGGTTAGACCCCATCTCTCCCAACATTAGCTAATGGTGATGAGGGGCACTAGCGGCGTGAAGCAGTCCGAAGAGGGGCGGTTTCCGATCAGGTGTTTTGTTTCCATCAGAAAAACCGTCTCTGCAATTAAAAACACCAATACCCACAATTATCTGCGAATTCGCTTACGTCTCTTATACTATGCCGTCATGAAAACCAAAGGCTTGCTGGGAAGAATAGGCTCCTCCCCCATGACTGCTAGCTCCCATTTTTCCAAAGATTTCGCGAGATTTGTAAATTAGTGAGCGAAAACATTAATACTACCAAACGAACCGAAAATACGGACATGAAATCAGCTTGAAGGTAAATAAACTATGCTCCGCTCGAGAAATAAAGACGTAAACATTCAGTAATTAGCAGTGTTTGTTACCTGCTGTCAGGGAGAGTGCGGTGGAGCGGATATCTGAACGCCTACGCTTTACCTTCCATAATATCTGCATTATGAACTGTCAGACAGATAATTTGCAGGGTCTGGGGTTGCATTTAGTCAGAAGTTAGCTACTGCTCAAAACGTGACACCCCTTTAGCATTTTTTTATATTATGTAAGTTTATGAATCAGACATACGTAACGTTTCATCCTGTCATTTCTAACAAAAACGGCTAGCTTATCCTATTCTCCGTGACATATCACTGAGCTACTAACTGAATGTCTCAGTCACTTTTGCTGGAGGATTGACGCGACCTCCAAAGCGTTAGCCTTAAATACTCAGGAAACAAGCCACCTGGTTGGTTGTCGGAGCTGTCAATCTTTTGATCAAACTTGCATGATTCTCCTTATTAGACCTCCTTGTTTGCTAAAGGATGCACGTGCCCTAAAACTGTAGCTCTGTAAATCTGTTTGAGTGTGACTTTGGTTGTGTCTATTAACTAAAAAATTAAAACAAAACAAACTAAACGTTGTCATTCCTTGTTTTTCTCTCAAAGAGCAGCTGAATTTCTGGAGTTATGATGTCCAAAAAAAGAGGCAGGTACGTCAAAACAAATCTATTGCTTAAACCGTCACGTGATACTATTGTTTAGGATTTTTCTAAAAGTGTAATTGTGTTTATGTTGTTACATATAGCTAAGCTGAGCATAATCCGTAACATTTTAGTAAATTCAAAACTCATAGTCTCAGATGGAGCATTGCCTTTAAGTTGACACGCAGGATATTTCCTCCTACGAACCATTAAACATTAATATTTACAAAGTAAGCATACAGCAACAGTTTCAAAACTTGCCTCAAAAATAAAAACTATTATTAAAAGTTTAAATAATATGTTAATTGGAAAAGAGAGTTTGAATTTGTTTCATCCAGCATGAATCAACCTTCTAAGCATTTATTTTCTGTTGTTAAACCTCTATATTTTTTAAAATAAAACTATACTGATAGATTTTATTTAAAAAAAATGTACAGGATTAAAGGAGAGAAGGTTTATTTTTAGACATAATTTTGGGTTATTTGACATTTTAAAGTTAAGAAGACGAGTGTCTGTTTTTTTATCAGGAAGCGGAGCAGCGGGGAGCTGAGTGCCACATTGACCCCGGACCCAAATGGCATTGTGGGAGTTCGCATTCAGCACAACTGGCGAGAGAGGGGAAACCAAAGCAAATGGAAAGGAACAGTGCTCGACAGACTGAGTGTAAATCCATCCCTCTTCATGGTGAAGTATGATGGCTTTGACTGTGTCTATGGCATCGAGTTGTTCAAGGATGAGAGAGTGTCCAACCTGCAAGTCTTGTCGGAATCAGTTGGTGAGTCTGACAACTGTTTTTTTTACTTTTGTCTGCTTCCGCTTTCATCAGTACACATGCAGTTTACATCCATAATGTGTATTCCATGTGCCCGTGTCTCTGCAGTAAACAACAAAATAAGGATACCCCCAGAGGCGGAGGAACTAGTGGGCAAAGCTGTGGAGCATCTGTTTGAAAAGGAGGATGGAGAGAAAAATGAGTGGAGAGGGATGGTCCTGTCCAGAGCTCCCATCATGACCAATTGGTATTATATCACTTATGAAAAGGACCCTGTTCTTTATATGTACCAGCTGTGGGACGACTACGCTGATGGAGATCTCAGGATTTTGCCTGAAGCAGGTAATTTGTGTTTAACAAAGAGTGATTGATAGCTCATAAAGCTTCAAGTCTGTGATGACCTTGTCCTGAGGTTCAGAAAATGAAAACAAGAACAGTTGATGCATGCAAAAATCCTAAGTAATTTAATTTCCATACATTTATTTAATTTGTTATGGGTATACCATGTGAGTCCACCAGCAGTAATGGAAGTTTTTGTTTATCAAAATCTTCACCTGGTTTGACTGCAATATTTATTTATTTGACTATTTATGTATTTATAGTTTTATGAATTGTGGTTTGATGGTTTGGGAAAATTTAGCTACAGACAGACAAACCACATCAAAAACATTCTCCGACCTTTGTGTTGTATCGTCAGACTTCTGATTAGGTCTTACTGTATGAGCATGTTGAAATGTGGATGCTAATTTAAAAGTTTTCTTTTATGATACTAATATAAGAGTCACTTTGTAATTACACACTTTTTTGGTTAATAAAAATGGTTAGAATGAAAATGTGGAATTCAGAAAAAAATATGGTAAAAGCAGAATTTAGAAAAATAAATAACAATTAAATGGATTTTAAATAATTAATTTGCACAGCCTACCTGTATCAAACAAACTAACTCCTCACTTTGCTAAAGGTGTTAATACGCATAAACTGCAACTCTGATATATTCTAAAAGTTCCAAAAGGCTGCATGTGTTAACAAAAACATTTATAGTTACAACATTGTAACTATTTGTCATTCAAAACTGATTTTTCCGCAGCATTTTTAAGCATCATATCCTCTTTATGTGCTTTATTCAAACATACCTCAGGTGATTCCTATGAATAATCTATTGCTACAAGGTGCATGTGTGATCTGTAGCCACCTTTGAAAGGTTTTGTCTCATCGTTTGTGTTGCCCGTTTTATCCCTCTCCTTGGCAGAAAACAAGCACCTGCTGCCTGCAGACAGAAAACCAGGCGAAGAGACAGAAAGTCTGGTGGGGAAACAAGTGGAATATGTTACCGACAAGGGCGTGAAGAGGACAGGACTGGTCATCTACCAGGTCCCAGCCAAGCCCTCTGTCTACTATATCAAATACGATGATGACTTTCATATTCATGTCTATGACCTGGTCAAAACCACCTAAACATTGTGGACCCATTCACGTTTTGTATAGACTTTGTTCAGTTGTTATTTAAAGCCATGGCAAGGTTAAATACTAACTGATATGCTTTATTGTTTAAAGATTAGTGCCCTTTTTGTTTATATGCACAGTAGAACTGTAGCACTGCTATGCTTTTGAATTTAAAGGGGTTGGGTGTTTGCTTCTTATAAAACTTTACATCGAACACTTTAAAATTGTGCTGCTATGGGCTGTGCAGTTGTTACTGCAGTTTATTGTTGCCATTAATCAGTCTGTTCAATGATTTTTTTAAGTCCCTTCGACTAAAAGCAGCACAGAATGTTGTCTAATTACTTGTTTTATGGGCTTTTAAGCTAATAAGCTTGTAACACAGTGTTTGGGAAAAAAGCTTTAATTTGGTGTTAGCAGGGAAGAAATCAGTGGAAACAGCCTTAGAAAATCACCTCAATCAGGCCCTTTAATGTCAAATGCAAATATATTCCTGCATTTTTGGACCAGATTTAGTATTTCAACTTTAATTTTTGTGAGTTAATAATTGGGTAAATACTCCATTACGTGAATCTAACTTGGCTTTTCTTCTTGTGATCCTGAAGAATTGTTTTAAATATGCTCTGAATGATCATTAAATAGCATTGTGCTGTTCTCTTGTGAGTTATTAAATGAATAATTGAACACACATAAATCAGAAAGTGCCTTTAGGCTTGTCAGTTTGGCAATATTGTACAAACCATTTCTTTAAAATTGCGCTTTATATTTCTGCAACTGAAGGCTTCTCTTTAGTTTTCACTGGTAGTTATAAGAAAGTTCTGCAACCATCAGTTTATTAAAGTGGTGTGTTGAAAATGTCCTTTAAATGTAAAACTCATTGCTTGCATAAATCTCACTGTTGATGTTGTGGGCAGCACTTTATTGTATAAAGTTTACATAGTTTATTGTGCAGTGTAATACTTTGCTCTGTGTTCTGAAGAACAAATTGGGCAGAAATATGCTTTAAACGACACGCATGAGGGGGGAACTGATTAAAATAATGCTACGATGCATATAGATGACAGTATTTATTCTGTGAAACTTGTGTAAAATGTTGCTTTCAGTTTAGAACCCGATTTCTTTACTTCAGCCTCTTGTGAACAAATATTTAATTGAAACCATTTCCAGAATTGAATCAGTAAACAAACCAAGTTGTAACTATCTCCATTTCGTGTCTTTAAAATCATAAAGGCATTATGTTTGCTTGCTGAGCGGAGTTCATTCAGATTCTGTTCTGTAGTTGTTGCTTTAGTTTCAGCCTACTGAGTCTAAAGTCATGATTTGTGTCTTTCAGTAAGCTATTTTCAGTTTTAGCTCCGGATGCATCATCTAAACAGTGCCTGAAGGTTTTGAAACTTTAGTTTGACATAAGACGGATTGTGCTAGAATGTTTTCTTTCCTGCATTCGAATAAAAATATGCATCTCTTGCGAACGCTTCGGTTGTGTGGGTTTCAGTCGAACTACTGCGCTCTGTGTGCTTCAGTTGACTCTTGTTTTGATTTTGTAGCAGAATCAAATGGCTGCTTATCTATCTCATGATTATTCTGTTGTAATAAAAGGTTTTTCATATTTCTTTCTCTTTGAAAACACATGATGTAAATGAGACGACTCAATAAATCAAACTAAAGACAAAATATGTTTTAAGAATGATCTTATTGCAAATAGTGAAATTGCATATATACATCTCTTACATTATTTGGACTGATGACATCCAACCCTATACTGGACATTTGTGACAATTAGTATACACAAAATATACAAGATATTTAAAATTCTTTGTGCTTCTCTGTTTTATGTATTTCTTCCATTTTAAACCACTTTTAAAAAGAACCACAGCGTCTTTCAGCAGAGAGCACTCCTTGTAACTTGATTCCACTTAGATGTTTTATATTAACCAGCTTCATAAAGGGCGGGGCACATTTTAATACTATCATTACTGAAGTGAAAAAGTCAGGTGAATTGATAATGTGAGGTCTCCCAGAGAGTTTCTGTTTATTTGATGAGGTCCTTTACATACTGCAATCCCTGATTTGTGTATTCGGCTGCTTTTGTTGGAGCCTCGGAAAGGTTTGCAATTGTCCATCGGACTCCTGAATTGAAACAGAAAAATCAGGTTTCAGATTGAAACTAACAAATATTTATCTCAAAGTCAAATAACCCTGAAATTGAATCAAATTTAGTGCTAACAGATACTGGAGCATCAGTGACAGAAAAAATACACCAAACTTTAAGTTCAAGTATATTTATAATGAAAGAAAAAAGTTATTTAGTTCCTACCAGAGTTCCACGATTTAACAGGAGAGAACTCAATCTGAGGCATAGTTGGAAGCTGAGCCTAAAAACAGTGAAACAATAAAAGAAAATGAGCAACACATTTGAGCAGTGGTTGTAATCTTTTGGTTTGAATACACGGAATGCCCTTGAGATATTGTGTTGAGAGAACTTATTACAGATAACTGACACAAGTCAGTTTTCTCAACCAAACAGAACCACCAAAGCTGTGTAACACCTAAACAGATGGAATTGTGCCTCCAGTTTAATATTGAATCAATATTCTGTGGTAAAAATCTGACGGTAAATTTGATAATTTCTACCTCCAGACCAAAATACTTCATCCATTCCTGTAAAGCGGGTGGTACAGCTGCTTTAGCCTTCTCCAGGGCCTGTGAGCCTTGTTCACTGCCTCCCAGCAGACCTGAGTCACAGGCGACATAAACAGCTCCTCCTGCAATGGTCACCTTGGTGGCTAGTCTGCAAATGATAAGAGTAGAGCTGTTGGTCAGAAGCACTCAGCAGTGTTCTAATAAAATATTCCACTATGAAAAAGCAAAAACACACTACAGTACTGCAGTTACCCTACATCATTTGTTATTTTCATCATTTAATAGTAAAACAGCAGCCTACTACGTTGACTCAGTCAGCATATCAGCTTTAAAGTACAAATGTAGGGAATATATATACCAACCAAATGGGTACCAATTGTGAAATATCAGGAGCTAAAAATGCAAAGTTTCTGAAACTGGTAGCTGCGAAGCTCCGGGACTGACAGTTAACGTTAGCATTAGCTGGCAGGCTAATCGTGCGTTTAACACATCGACCGCTGCGATTTCAGAAAGTCCGGAGTGAAAATGAAAAAAGACTTACTTCAAAAAAGGCAAAATCCTTGCCGCCATGGTCCACAGTTGTATGATCCTCCTTTACGTGCACTTTTTAACAAACACTTCCGACATCAAGTCAAACAGGGCACCACCAGCGAGCTGCACTGAAGGACAAGTCTTTGCTCCGCTTGTTGCTGTGTGAGAGTCTTCGGTCAATAAAGTTGCAAGTTGAAAAATCTAACGGTATTTCAGAGCAGCAGATTCGTTTGCCTTATCTCATTTTTTTTCTTCAGTAATATTTATTGAGGTTGCAAATAAAAACTTGACGGCTGACTCAGTAAAATATTACTGTTTTTTTATTATTGGGAATACATTATAAATGTATATATTTTAGTCAGGAAAGAGGAGTGTCCAACAAGGTTCAGTACAATCTAATCTGAATAACACACCCAGTTTAAAGAAAGAAAGAAAGAAAGAAAGAAAGAGGGGGGGGGAGGGGGAGACTCATATAAATTGAACCTCTCTCGAATTGTGAAAGTTGTAGCAAACCTGTAGAACTCACCAAAGTTGCCTGAAAGTTGCAGCAAGTTTCCATAAAATGGGACCATTTGCAAAAATCCTAATAGTGAACATTTGTGTTGCTTACATTGCTGTCAGGTGGACTACACCCAGTTTTGACCCAGGTAAGGTAATAAGAAGTTTTATTTCATTGTCAAATTTTTAATTCTCGTTGCCAGTATAAAAAAATTTGTCCTCAGTAATCAAACTGCAGCACACACGGTAGCACCTCTAAAAGTAGCCTATTTTTTAAAACTTTTTTGATATAATTTCAAGTTCCTTGTTGCAGTCTGCGTTTGGGTTTATCTTTTACCCACCTGACAGTGGCACACCTTTTACAAAGATTTTAAGAATATTTCTAAAGTCTATATAGCCTAACTCTTAAAGGCTCAAAACCCATGTTTAGATTTATGCTCGTGAGGTTCTACTAATCCTAAATAGCTTGAGATGATTCTAAATGCACACCAAGCAAAAAGGTAAGACTCAGGAAGACAAAACTGTCTGTCCAGGGTGGGACCAGAGTGGGGGCCACTAATATTGAAGGGGTTGTCACATTACCCTATCCTTAAAATGCATGTTGTGATTGTTTTTCAATTTTAGATAATTTCTTCATTCTTTATTTCTATGTTTAAATGTATTTTATAAACAGTAACATACAAACATCGATTCCTACCCAGGATTGCTTTAATTTATTTATTTTGTTTAAATCTTGTAATAATGACAGGAGATTCAAACAACTGTGTAAGGTCTTCTCTAGCATATCCCAAAGAGTCTCAGTGGGGTTCAGGTCTGGACTCTATGGGGGCTAATTCATGTGTTAAAATTATGTCTTTTCATGTGTTCTGTTTTGTTTCAGTCTCTATCTGTGCCAGATCATGGAGAGCTGCAGCTCTGGCAGATACTGCCAGGTCACCATGAAAATTGAATAATTCGCCCTGAAAATTTTATGAAAACCTAATCATAACTTTTTGCGTAATCTTGTGAAGAGCCACACGAAAAAACCAACACCACCTTTTGGTCAAAGGTTCTGTTTTTACAGAACCTCCTTGGTGGAAGTAATCAAAAGTCATGGACATAAAACTGATCCTTAAGGCGCCGCTTTAGTTATTTTGATGGAGGTGGAGGTTAGATGTTCAACTTGAACACGCCAAAGTAATTTTCAAATCAACCGACTAAATTGTTTTAATAGTCTGATGTTAATTGTTAACCAAATAGGTACAGAAAAGAGTTGAGAAACTGACATAAAGAATAATAGTAAAACATATTTTTTAACATAGTTAAGTACTTTAGTGCAATATGAAGAGCAAGATAACAAAAACTATATGTTGTGTAAAAGGGGACTGGGAATATATTGTGAGCAAGTAATTGGTGATGATGTGTTTTCTGCATGTGACTAACAGGCTTTCCAGCAGAGGAAATACAACATGCACCCACAACCACAAGCACTCACTGTTAGTTTGTCTATAAATAATTACATAATTAGACTGCAACATTTAGTACAGTAATGATACGTCGGTTTATAGCATGCCACTAGCGCAGCTGAAAGTTCTGTACTAGTTCAGTGAGCAGCTGTTATGTCATTCAAGTAAAATTAATCTGTGAAAGTCTGATTGTCTTATCTTTATAGCCCAATGTACTGAGTGATTCCAATCAAACAGAGGTCATGCTGTAAGTCAAGATAACCTTTTTAGTGTCATAAAGTGTATTTTTTTACATGGCTGTAAGTCATTCACAAGTGTATTTTCTGTTGGATTTTTTCCTTATCTATTGTTCCAGGCACCTGTGTTAGTGTTATTAATAAAATGGGTTTTTATTGCCTGCTATAAATTATGAATGATAAGTTTTTGCTTCACATGTTGACCCACATTCATTGATGAAAAACAAAGTTAAGCAAACAGACTGCATGATGAAAATGAAATGAATCTAGACTTGTTGAAATGGTCATGTGATAGCATGAGATAGCAGTGAGAGCACACTGCTGGTCCCATGTCAGGAGGATGTGGCACCCCTTTGATTCTTGATACAAGTGGTGATTTGGTGCAGAACTAAGCCACGCAGCTTTTCTATCCACTTGTGCGGAAAATTGTCCCACAGCTGTTGTAACTGGCAATCAAGACCTGACAGATTGGCACGTGGGTCAGAGTTGATGTCTCAGCTAGTCCCATACATATTTTATCGAGAAAAGTTAAGGGACATGGTTGGCCACAGGATGACCTCAGTGTGACCCAGGCAGTCCATAGGCATGTGTGCTATGTACAGTAGACATGCATTGTCTTGTTGATAATGTCTCAGGAGGGGTAAAACATGCAAATGCAGGATGTGATTCATGTAGTGCTGTCCCACCAGGGTCCCTCAAATTAGTATCAGAGGTGACCGTTTGTCACACCTTATGTCTCCCAACACCTTGTTGCCAGGACACCAGAGCACTGTTGTGCCTCTCTGCAACATGGGCAACGTTAATCCTTTTTTCTCAATGCTGTCATATGTACAAGTGCAGGGTAGTGCAATATCAAGATTATTCACTAAGCATGATAGATACAATTTGTTATCAGTCCATGCTTTCTGATTATGGCACCAATCCTAAAACAGCTGTTTCTACTCTAGTGTTGATGGCAGTCTGTGCATGAAATGGTGAACTGGTAGTCTGGCACTTGTTGAGACAGTGTACGGAATGACAGGTTGTTATAAAGACTTCAGTACCTGTGTCTGGACGCATGAGCACAGATGTGGTTTTGTAATGCTTGGTCTAAAACACAACAATCCTTTCTTGGTGTGATCTGTCTTGGGCAGACAGAAACTTCACTACATGTGTGGCTGCCATCACATACTTACTGTACTTACCAACATTGGGTCACTGTGTCATCTGTAAACACTACATGCTGGGACATTGCATAATCCGAGCTCTTGTCTTCACACAAACCCAGTATGAATGACCTTTATGAATCAATGTCAAGAGCTGGGGTTTCTGTCTGATGTATCTACACAGCAGCCAAAGATTAGCAGAATCACAAACAAGCATCCATCCATCTATTCATTATCTGTTACCTGCTTTTTTTCTTTCAGGGTCATGGGGGTCACAGGTGCCCATATCCTGCAGTCACAGTGGGAGGGGCGGGGTACACCCTGGACAGGTCGCAAGTCCATCACAGGG
>JAVKLF010000083.1:12199186-12210225 GCA_034783495.1 Millerichthys robustus | reverse complement strand
GAACTGAGTTAAAATTGAAATAAATACATTAAAATAATTACAGCACACTGAGATGTCATTTATGTAACCTGGTCATCATCTTTGTCCCCACTGTCACTAAGGTCTGATATCTGACATGAGCTGAGCTGCAAATTGTCTCTCCTCAGCTGAAATCAGGAAGTACTTTCTCCAGCCCCAAATTAGAAAAACTGAGACATTTTCATTTTATACCTGGGTGGACTTGGAAAATTGTATTAAATTGTATTCATAGCTTGTTTACAATCCACACACAAAATAGCACCGATCTCCACACAGCTGTCAGCTGGCGCGCTGAGTATCGGCCTGTAATAGTGACATGTTGCCCTACACTTCAGCATGGTTGGATACAAAACTACAGTACAGGAGATTTTTTATTCGATACAACCAGAACCAAACTATCAATCCTTTCCTCATTACTGCAGCTCTAAAGGGTCCTGTGCGGCATATCTAGTATGTATACGTTTATGTTGCATGCCTTTATTTATGCAGCGAAGGCAAAATTTCCTTTGTGTTATTGCAGGCTCTTCCGAGAAGTGGGAACTGTTGATTTGTTCTCTGCAATGATTGCCTCACAAAACAAGTCTCTGTATGAGACAGAAGTATTTATTATGCTAACTATGCATTGAAATCATGGAGGGACGCCATGCCATGAGAGAGCAATCATTACCGGCACAAGGACTGTCTTTGCTGGAAGCAAGTAATAATCACTCAAAACAGATGCTTTCATTGAACTGATTTAAAATGTGATGCATTTACAGTCAAGGAGAAAATGTCTGTCTGGCGTGAAAAAATAAATCTAAGGACTGAAAGCAGTTTTTTCAAAGGCCAGTTGGCATATTGAGACTGGGCGATTTTCAACACTGCCCTTTAGATAAGAAATATATATGTTTTTAAGGCAAGCCAATTCAAAATCTCCTCTAGCCTAATGTTAAAGCATATTTTATAGTCCTGTTTGAACAAATATCAGTGAAGTGTTGATTGTAGCACAGTTGCTTGCTATTTATCATCCGCCTGAACGATTTGCTTTGTCTTCTTTTTGATCCTAGGATCATCAGTCAGCCTTAATAACTGTTTGTAGGTTATCAAAATATCTGAACTACTGAATTATTGGACTAATTTCAGTGAAACTATCAGGACAAAATTACTGGATGTACATTTACAGCTGATTAAATTATGGAGTCAGCAAAATTTAGGATGACCATTACAACTAAGAAACTACAGTCACTACAGTCGGTGTGGCAGTAGCTGAGAGTCACCACAGAGTGAGACATCTTTGGCCAAAAAGTATTAAGTGTTGCAGTCAACACAGTCTGTCTACAAGTTATCTATTGAACCAATGAACAAATTTTAATGAAACAACTTCATAACTCTGTCAGGAAAGGTGGCTGGGGATGTGCATTCCTTCAAGAAATGCTGGGCCTTTTAAATCATCCTCAGCCACAGTTTGTTTCAGAAGCAATCCTTAAACAATTGTGTCCCTGCACAACACAGCCAGCAGCCAACAGGTGGCATTAGGCAAGATCATCATGTCAGACAGCTCATTAGTTTCCTGGTATTTGTCACCGTGGAAGTGTTCTGCATCAGAGATCCAGTGTTACTGTTAGTGGGCTGTTCCTGGCTGTGCAGCTTCTTGTGTTAAATGCTCTTCCTCCTGTTGGTTTTCATTGTAGAACAACACGGTGCAACAGAACATTAGAGTGACTTTGATTACACACCTCCCTCATTGTAACAAAGCCTCCTTGACAAGGTGTGTTCCTCACAAAGCAGAATACACCTCTCCATTTCTACCCCCCACCGCCACCCATGTCCACCTTTTTCTTTTCTCTCCGTTCTTTGTGTAACTTTTTCTGCAGCACTCAGGGAGCGGCACCTGGTGAACATTATTTTCAAAAAGCATCATCATGCATCATTGTAAGAATACATACTTTAATCAGCTGAGCCATCTGGCTGATGGCACATGAACAGGCCTAAACACTCTGCATCTGCTGATGGATGTCATTGTTTCCAGAGCAGCACCTTTAACCTTTGAGCCTCACTGTAGTCCAATCTGCTGTCACTAGAAGTTTTCTTGTTACAGAGGTTAACCTAGTCATTTGAATAAACCACAGCTGAGTTCCAACATTTAAACTGGTATCAATATTCTAAATACTTGGATGGATCTGCTTACTTCTACCTCACCGATATTAAAGTGGGTTGAAACACAATGTGACCATTCAGACTGAGGTCACTATGAAAAACATCAGATTGCAAACTGTGTATTTGCAGATAGCTTCTGATTTTGTTTTAACTGACCACAGCAAGAGATGCACACATGTACAGACAATACAAGCTACCCATAAGGAGCAGTGGTTCCCCACAAGGCAGTGTGTACCAGAAAATGGTCCTAAATCATCCTCACAAGGTAATAAATACATGTATACACACACACCCACATACACACTAAGCTCCTACATCTTCAATTAGCTCCATTGTGTTGCAGAGTCCAGGTATTCACATTCAATACAAAGGCCTGACTGTCGCTGCTTTACTGGTCAAAATAAGAGCCTCTCAGCAAGACTGAGCTCTGCTCTTCATCACAGCCTCAGATTGATTGTAACTGCCCAGAAGTGCACTCTTTGCACTAAAAACATCAATGTGAATTTTTGACAAATAGGTCCTCTCTAAATATAGTGCCTAATGTTGAAGATGATATTGCAAGCGCCCAAAGACTTTGCTCTGTCTGACTTTACATTCATGTTTTTGTTTGGCCTTGGGTGGAAATGCACTAAGATGAGAATGACTTCTGTAGGCTAAATATCCTCATCTGGATCTGTTCAACCAAAAAAACAACAACAAAAAACAAAGAACAGATCACTAAGTCTGGTTAAGCACAATTGTGATGAATTTAAGAACATTTAAAACCTTTTATTTTCTGGTCCTGTGAAGTTTGTGTCTCTCACATGAACGGGTTTAAAGTTTCCAAAGACATTACCTTAAATCTGGAACACTATAGATGACAAAGTATGAGAGCAGAGCACAAAGAAGACTTTTAGCTGCTCTGTAATTTATTTAGACTTGTGCTTTAAATCTAGAAGTTTCTTCCTTCTGAAGGAATTGAAACACTGCTGAATAAGCAAATTATATGCAGTGGGTAGGTGTTTCAAAGTCTTTTCCTCCCATCTGTAATGGATCTGACGGGGCTCTTTGTTATGGAAAACAAACCAAGTGCATGCATGCAGACCACTTGCCAGCACTTCAAAGCACAAGGTCAAAATACTACGGAGAAATTAATGCCTTATCTGTAAACTTAGTAATTGATATTCTTTACTCTTCTGCTGCTACAGTAACCTCATCTTCTCTGAATTCACAAACAACATAAACATGCAAATCTCATCTTCCACTCTCCTTTCTCTCCGGAGAAATAAATTTGGATTACAGGCACTCTTTCTTTCGGCCTTGCAGCAGCTCTATTTGTTTTATACTTTGCACACACACACACACACACACACATGCACACGCGTTACAGACACACAAACACACAGAAAGAAAGGGGATGGAACTGAATGCTCACCCAGGGCTTGATGGAACTCACCCGACACTGGGGTCATGGGGGTGGGCGGAAGGCTGTTGAGCGCCCCCATCTGGTGGATCTGTGTGGCAGGGAAGGCCACGCTAGGCGTGAGATAACCTCCGTGGGTTGCTGCCATGATGGCTGCCTGTTGCTGCATGAGCTAAAGAAGATGGACACGAAAAGATGGGTGGAGGAGAGGGTGGGAGTTAGAAAGAAGTTTTTGAAGGAGAGCAGGAGAGGGACGGGACGGAGAGGTGGGGGGGAGGACAAATGGTGATGAAAAATAGAGTAAGTTGCAAAAAAGACAGGAAAGGAGTGAAAAAGCAAGGGCAGAGTGGACGGAGAGATGCATGTTGAGGTTGATGGATGAATGGAAATACAGGGAAAGTAGAGCGGAATAAAAGAAAGAGAAGAAAAAAGAAGCCTGTCAACCTATGTTTAGTGAATCTGCCTTTCCTCCCAGCAGGAAGCCTGCATCCAGCTGCAAAAACAATTTAATAGCTGTCTGTTGGGCTCATACAAATCAAGGCATTGACATGTGCACATTATCTCTGCGCTCAGGGAACAGGCGAACTTTGCAGAGTTACAATGCCTTTTTTCTAACAATTGTCAAACTTCACAATACTTTGTTTGGCTGCAAAGAAACGCCACAGATGCCTCCCACTCGTGTCTAATTTTCCTCATGCTCGTCTTTCATTTTTCTCATCTATTTGTGATGATCACTGCTCCAGAGCCTGAAATCTGCTTTCTTTTACAGTTTAGTCGAACACATTGTAGCATTTTACATACAGACTACATCTGAGTTACAACATTGCGGAACATTTACACTTTGAAATTGAGTTTTTTCAGGAAGTCACATTTGAGCTTGTGTTAGTGATACATTTTTTGTACGGAAAGGCCTATTTTCTCCTGGATTATCCTGCAAAATGATCAAATCAGTACTTTTTCTTCTGCATTTCTGCACATGAAAATAAGAGCTAAAACTACTTTCTGTTAAATGCAGCTCATGGAGTGTTTATTTATATGTATGAGACATGCTCACATGCACCGCTACCTTGACCTGCACACACTCAGCCCTCAATCTCACACACACTCTCACGCCACATGCATGAAGTGTAACGGAGACTGTTAGAGCTTCCTCTGCTAAAATTCTCCTGGTGCAAAACCTCACACAGAATGTTTGATTAATAAAGAAAATATCCATCATTTTACAATGGCTCTTGTAGCTTGTGAACCAGTGGGTTTCTCTAGGGAATCAATAATCTTTTGCAGACTGTGCACCTGCCAATCAAGCACCAACCTCTTGCCCCCGTCTTTGCATCTGTTTAATACCGCTTGGCTTGTATGTGTGAGGGGAGCTGCTGAAGGCCGTGGCTCAGTACTGCCTCCTATAGGCAGATATCAAACCACTAAGCTGCTTGCATTGACGCTAACTGTGACGAAACAGCACAGGCAGAGAAAGATTCGCTCAACTAGGATTTGCATGCGGACCCAACAACAGAAGTGTGTCTGATTGTGGCCATCATGCTACAAGTCTGAGGACTGCTAACTGTGAGTGTCTTTTGAACACGTTTTTCTTTTAAGTTGACAAATGCTGATCCCCACTTCTCTTTTACAAACAGGATCAGTTGAGCCTTTAGGTGTTTACAGATAAAAAAAGACAGAAGAACAGCAACAAATGTATCAGAAACAAACACAGAAGTTTAAAAGGTTCTGTTGTGTGACAAACACGCTGGACAGTGCCCGCTATTTGAAAGACGTTTTTGTAAAAAGTGTATAAATAAAAAGTATTTTACCTGTTGTGAATTTTACCGCTTCCTTCAAACAACTTCACTTTCAAAATGTTTTTGCTGTTAATTTTTTAAAGAACTTAATATTACTTAATAAGTTTTTTTTAGATTGGAACTGTTTTAAAATGACAACCTCAATTTAAATTATTCTGAACAATAATTAAAGGTTTACAGACTTTATTATAAACACAGACACATATCAGGATGTTTCGGTCTTTCTATTTTTGAGAATCACAGGACAGACATATCTTTAGAACAGATATAAGCTCTCATTTTGTCATCAGTCTTGTAACCTTTTACTATACAGACATGGACAGAGTGGGAGTAATTTTTTTAATTTTTCATGTCTAAGATATTGCAGACCATATTACCATCTGTCATCATTCATCATCATGAATTAAAACTTGTTTTAATTGATGCTATTTTCCAAATGAAAGTCCAGTAAATTGAAAACTCAAGCATGTAATTACATTGGAATGCACTAGTTCATGCAATCTGATTTTAACAACAACAACAACAACAATAATAATAAAGAAAGCATGCAGCAGGAGGAAGAGAGCTTACACTGACAGCACAAAAACAAAGCAGTTCCATTTTACTTTTCTTGTGCCTCTTTTAGAAATTCAAAGGCTCTTTATTCCAAAGTCATTCCCTTTCCTTTATTTATGCACCACGCAGCAGATTGCGCACGTCTTCGGCAGAGAATGAGCAAAACTGAGTCGTCATCACAGACACAAGCTGTTCTTGCTGCCTTTTCCCTCTTTCTTGGAAGAGCAAAGAGAAAAGAGACAGGAGGACAAAAGACAATTGCATGAGACGAAAAGAAGCTAAAGAAAGTTGTCTGGGCTCCAGTAGCGTTTATTTAGTGTCAGACATCTGCTTTTTTACTGCAACCTGATGGCATTACTCTCCCCAGGTGCTAGGAGGCAATCACCTCTTTATCACATGGCAATTATCCCTGTAGTGCTGCTCTGTGACTCGCTGACTCTTAGCACTGGAGGGTGGGTGGGTGGTGGTGGGGTGTCAGAAACAAAGAGGGGCAAAGCGGGAGAGACAGGGAGGGTGAAAAAAGTTGGAAAAATGAGAGAGACAAACAACGGCAGGGTCAGATCTTTTGTTTTTGTTTAATTATGTGCATGTGTGTAAGCAGGATCTGACACACGCAGGATCTCACAACTAGAACACAATAATATCAGCTCACACACACCGGGGTTTGTAAATGCGTGGGCAGCGCACAATGCAGCGTCGCTGGCTCCGTTTGAACGTGGATGCTTCCGACAGGGGGAGATGTTTCCTAATGCGAGTTCCTAACCAATTATCCTCCCTCTCATCCATTCACGTGCTGTCACTGTTACCATCAAGTTAAAGCATCTCTCTCCTCATAATTATCTGTCACACACTCATCCCTAATGTTTTTTTGTTTATTTTGTTTACAGGAAGTGCAGGGTTGAAGGTGCCCTGACATTGTGTGGAGCTCTCAAAAACCAAAGAGGCCAAGCAGAGCTAAATAGCATCCTCTTCAGAAAATGAGAGGAAGACAAGTGACTTGAACAAAATCTAACTGTAAAGAAATGGTGTTTGTGTTTTGAAGTGAGAACACAAATAGCTGGTTTTATAACTTGCATAACTCGGATTCATGGGAGAGCCATTAACACCAGACTGAAACACGGGATCCCACTTCTCTTTCTATCAGTGGATTTTTTTGAAAACACTTTTTTTTTTCTCGCAAAGGGACGTCTCCTGTCAGTGGATACCAGTGTCTGTGTTTGTCATAAAATGGCACATTTCTCATTTTTGACATGTGTTGTCAGTGCTGTACCCCTCTAATTTGTGTTCAGAGTCCCCCCCAACCCTTTCACCCCCTCCTCCTGCTTTGACTAAAATCCAATTTACTAGCTGTCAGCTCAACTCTATAATCCTATCTGCTGCTTGGAGAGGTACTCCTTTGAATTTAACATTTACTGTATTCACTGGGTGTAGCTATATATATACCATCTCTGCTTCTGTCTGTGTCCCATACAGACCCACCGTGTCTCCTCCTGGCCACTGTAAATGGAAAGTAAGCGAACATGTTGTGTGTCCTAAAGTCCATTTTATCTGTCACTGTTGTATTTTTTCATCTTGTGCATAGTTTATCTTGCAGTGTGCATCATATCACTTCAGCACAGTCCAGGTGGCTTCAGGGTCTGCGCAGCATTAATGTATCTCTAATGTTGCCTTGCCTCAAAGTTTCTGCAGCAACTTTTTTTTGTGTTTTATTGAGTTCCTTCTTAATCACAAGACAAGAAGAGATTCACCTTCTCTAACAGCACTCTTGCTTTCATTTTTGCAGTTTTCTCTTTTAGATTGATTTTCTCTCAGGCTGAAGTATCTGTTGTGGCCTTGTTTCTGTTCTCAGAACTTTATTTCCCTGCATCAATCCACACTTTGTTATGCTTATATGAATGAGCAGAAAGAGGAGGAAGAGTGCTCTGACTATCTGTGTTCACTCTTGGGTGGATCTCCATAAGCCGACATGGGTCTCTGTCTCTGTAAATAAAAGTCATGGCCAACCAGAGTGAAGCACAAAGGCCTCCCTGCAGACCACCATGGCCTCCACCACATTTAAACATTTGCATTTATCCACATTTCACAGGAAAGAGCTGCATTTTATGAATGGTAATGAAGGTGGAATTTTTACTGGAGAGTGCACAATGGCCTCACAATTACTCTGGGATGGTCAGTTTGCACATTTCACAGTAGTTGCCATGGCTGTGATATGAAACTGAAGAAAATGGATGAAACTGGACTAACATCAACAATTAATTGCATTTGAAAAAATTGCATATTTTAATGCAAAATAATGCAGGAAAACATGAATGTGTCATTCTCTGAAAATGTATTCTGTGCAGATATTATGTGTATTTATGCGGCACATTGTGACAGAAGCCCAGAGATTTTATCTCAGTGTAGATGGAAAACCTTTACTAAATGTGTTTCAGGTATGCAGGTATGTGTTGCTGTACGGGTGTGTATGTGTGCTTTGCTTCAGCAAAGAAGGAGAAGAAGAACTTTGTGAGCAATTTATTTGCCTTCTGAGTCAGCTGTGGCCCCTGAAGCATCTAAAGGCCTAATGGGGGGACAGAGAGAGGGGGTGGGGGGTGATAGGGGGTAGAAAGACTGTCTGAACTCATCAAAGCCCTGAAGGGCTGCTGTATGCATATGGTGCCATGCCCTAAGGGTTTAGGTGGGCTGATGAAGGTGTTGGAAGTTGAAAGCTAAATAATGTGCATGTGGCTACATGCTAACAAGAAAGCTGGATGTAATGAAATAGCAACACTGTTAAAAAGGAGGAGAGCTGAGATTCAGGCTAATATCAGTAATTGTCTTCAATTCACAAACAACTGTACCAAAATAAAATGTTTATTTTTTTATCTCCTTTAGGTCAGGAAACACTGAACAAGGAAGCACGATGCAGCAACAACTGTAACTTGTTCTGAAACAGTAAATGTGAAGGAACACGAATGTGAACATTAATAATTATTCTTGATTATTTTTACAGCCAGTAGTTTTAATGTAATTTTTGCTTGTTTTTATTTTTTGGTAGTTTAATGTGAGGCTTTTACCAGACTTGCAGAAATATCAAAATGAATCTGACATAATTGAATGTCATTTTGCAATAATCCTGCTGTGCAGTAACTATTCAAGTGGACATGGAATAAATACATTGTCCTATATTATCACTTTTAGCTTCAATCCCTAAAATTTTATTGGTTAAGAATAAAAATGTCAACAAGTTCTACAGCAGCTTTTAAATGTTTGTAATAAATGACCTAATGTGCAGTAATCTGGTGTAACGTCCTTTGGTCCTTCACAAGCTTTAAATCTACTTTTATCTGTTTATCCCAACTCACCGCATGTGCATACGAGCTGTAGGTGCTGAAGGGAAGGGCAATGGCTGGATTAAAAATGCCAAACTGGCCCACCATCTGCTGCATGCGTCTGATGGTGCGCTCCTTGTCTGTGTCGGCAAACTTCACCACCAAGCTCGAAGAAGCTCCCTGAGACACAGAGAAGACAAATTCAGCAAAAGAAAGCAACATAGTGTGTTTAAAGCTAGTATAAGCCTTAAAGTGTCACATGAAAAGCTTTAGTTTTGTCACTTAGTTTTTTAAAAAATTATATCTTAGTTATAATCAATCGCCAGTTTGATCCCCCGTCCTTCTCAGTTATTGTGTCCTTAAAGAAGACACTTCACCTGCCTTGTCTAGTGGTGGTCAGAGTGGTGGCGGTGGCGCCGGTGTGCATGGCAGCCTCGCCTCTGTCAGGATGCCAGATGTGGCTACAATTACCACCATCAGTGTGAATGGGTAAATGTGTGTATGAATGAGTGAATATGTGTGTGAATAACTGTGTGAACTGCTTTGGAGTCTGTAGGGACTTAATGAAGCGTTATACAATACAGGCTATTTACCGTTTCATTGTGTTGTTTAGATAACACGAAATCACGCAAAAAAAAGCAACTTGAGGTTGTGAAGCTTTTAGTAATTTTGTTTTTATTTTGAATGTGAAACACAAACAATACAATATTCAACCTCAGAGCTACAGCTAAAAGTTGACGTAAACTTACCTGAAAACAACAAGGATATGAGATATGTTTTATTTATTTTATGTCTTCTATTTTTAGTTTTAGTTTCCTTACTGTGCCTCCGGTTATACATTCATTAGCAATATTCATCCTTCATTAAGGATCTTCAAATGATTGAGTGCTGCCGTTGACCTTTTCTAAGCTCCACCTATTTTCTGTTCTCTGTGCTCCAAACCACCCAATTGATCCACATAAAAGGCCATAATATTACTCTGTTCTGACAGGTTAGAAAGGTTGTGTGTCAAACGTGATAAGAAGCTCCATGAAATTGATGCAAATTTGACAATACCAGCAGTGACTGATGATATAGTGGAATTAAAGGGAGGGCTGGTGAGAAACAGATGAAGCTGAGATAGACCACGGCTAGCTTGTTTTAAACTGCGTCGACAACGAAAGGCAGTTGTTTTTATTGGTTCCATCTATACTTTCTTGTCTGGCTGTGGTTTCCTGCTAATCCTACAGATAAAACATAAACATGATGCTAAACATTTGGAGGCAACAAAGATACTCAAAGACAGGTCCTGGACTTTTGACTGGAGCTTGTAAAAAGTGAAGGGAAGGATGAACATAATTATTTTCTTCACCTTTTACATTTGCATCTCTCGTTAGGGCCACCAGACTGACTTGGTCAATTTAAAACAGGTTAATTAATTTATTTACTATTAGATTACCATACTCTCTGCACCATTATATTTGTACAGAATGATTAAGTTAACCTTTAAAGTTTTATTACACAAATAATCTAAACCAAAAGTAGAAAAAACAACAATTAAAACAATGTACAAAACAGAAAACTAAGAGTTAGAATTTGGAGAACAACATTTTGAAGTAGGATTGTTAAGTTTTTATCAGATTTAATAATCAGCATAAAGCAACAATTAAACCTTCAAGGATCATTTCTTTGGAAAAGAATTATGTAGGCTTATTTGTGTAGAACTTTAGACAAATTAAATATTTTGATAAATTGTTCACTTTTTGGATAGAAGCTATTATAAAGTTCAGACCAATTCACGTTATTTGCAAACACTGCAGATAGAGACGAGATGTTTATCAT
>JAVKLF010000083.1:12170929-12182061 GCA_034783495.1 Millerichthys robustus | reverse complement strand
GTTCAAATACCCGTCATGATGCAATAAACAGTGTTGACACTTTGTAGCTACTCTCAGATTATTTATCATAATTAAAACCACAACTCGTCTCATTTCGTTGTCTTCATTTGCATTTAGAGCTTCAAGAAAAATCTTGAGCTTTGGAGAATTTGTACTAAAACTTTGACAAATTTATTTTGGTTTATTTGGCTTCTATTCAAATTAAAATTGATCTCAAGGCACGCTATAGAAAAGCGTTTACCAAAAAACTTACGAATTGAATCCAGTTCATTATAAAATATGCAGATACAGAACCTGTTTAAGCTAATTATTCTCTAATTTCTTTATACTTTGATGAATTCCCATCAGGATGATTTTGTCTTAACATTTTTTTTTTTGCGTAACGTCCTCTTCCCTCTCCAACTGTCTGACAGTGGTAATCTTCAGGAGACAACCATGTTGACAGAACACATTAAGAAGCATTAGACAAGGAAAGGTTAAGTACCAACACTGGAACAGAAATTCAAATGTATCATAAACCTCTTAGGAAAAATGGCTTGTATGAGTAAAAGCTTACAGGACTCAGCCTGCTCTTTTAAAAATTCACACATTAACCAGCTTGTCCATACATGCAGATGGTAACAGCTTTGTGTCATTTTCTAAACGTTGTTAAAAGCAGGCTTGCCTGTCAGACAGCTTCTAAGTCATGTTGAGCTAGAATATGATTTTCTGGGGCGTGTCTGCACTTTAGATATCAATAATGGATGTCAGTGTGGCCCAGTACATTGAAGGATTATCCAGAACTAGTTTGTTTAAATGATCACGTTATTAAATGATTAGTTATTGTACACTCTTGTCAATTAGGGGTCCTCTGAGAGTTTTTCCCAGAAGGAGGACTGCATCAGACAGCGAGGACTAAACAATAAAAGTTAGTAGGAGAAACGGAATGGATAAGATAAAATCCACAGATTCTTCTAGTGAATACCTGTTATATCATGTCTAAGATCAGCAGTGTTTTTAGTAGATTAGTGTACAGTAAATTATAATAAAAAGTTTTGAAAAAGATTCTTACTTTATGATGTATTTAGATGTGCTGATTAGGCCAAATCAGGACTGTTGCTTTCCTGTAGGGCATATCCTGGAGGTTAAAGATTAAATTACCTCTTCAAGTTCTTCAAGTTATTCATCCATTCATTCAAATCAGGTGTGTTGAAGCAGAGAAACCTCTAAAAAGTGTTGGATAGTGGCCCTCCAGGACCAGAACTGGACACCCCTGAGCTAAACTGATATTTGAAGCTTTGCACAAAAAGTCTAAGTGAAGGCCACCATCCTTAATCAAAAACCTGTGACAAACTGTAGATAAACATTTAATATTTTAGCAGTTATTTAGATTGATTTCTGATTTCTATTGCTGATATTATTGATGTCAGGACTGAATGTGGCTTTCATTGATTCATATCATAACATAAATGCTCTCTGTAATCATTACAGAATCATTTCCACAACAGATCATTTCATAACGCTACAGTAAGTTAACTATCAGAATCAAAATAATGTATAGAAACATTATTTTTAGTTTATTCAGCACTGATCAAGCGTTTTCCCCCATAATTCATTTAAAAAATGCTTTTCTTGTTAATTCAGCAGCTCGAGGGAAGTATGAGAGACAATGTGCCAATTCTTTTCACAGACACACACATTGTTACAGAAAAAACCCAAAATAAATACTAAAAAATAAACTTTTGTTTTCAAACTTTCTTTTGTACTATTTTCTGACAAATACAGTTCATTAGTGAGTGAATATTGTAGTGACTGAGTCAAAGACACTATCTCTGATAAGAAGGAAGGATTTTCAGAGTTATGAAGTCAAAACTTGTGTGGAATAAAATGAGCACTCTTCACCACTTTGCATTTATTTAATGAAAAATCTAACGTTAGGTCTTAAAGATGCTCACAGCAAGAACTGAGCTCTGGTTTGGGAGTTCTTGCAGAACGTTTTCTCATGTCATGTCAGATGACCGATGTGTGATTGGCCGGAAAATGAAGTGGGCGTGGTTAATGAAAGAAGGTTGACATTCTTAGGCGGCAGACGTTTGTACACTTTCCTGGAGTCCTGATACTGGTATCAGTTTCTGGACACCACTAGTTTTAATGATTTATTCTCAGTTTTTTTTTTTGATTTTTTACAGATATAGGGACATCGCTCTGTGTTTGTCAGCGGATTTATCATATTAATTTATACTGCCCCTGTCAAAAAATAAACCAGAACAATCAGCTCCTCCAAATAGACTGTCATTAGATAAAAATAAAAACAAACTGCCTGTACACTTTTGGTTTTAGCATACAAACAATAGACCTGGTGTGAGCTAGCCAACCAAATGCAGATGAGCTTTTAGTAGAATTTGTGTCCAACGGAGGAGATATTTTGTTTAAAAATCTATTTGGAGCAGACAGTGCTGATCCAAACTGAACACAGACAAATGAGAAACATCATTTTTTTGCCAAGAAGGTAGGATCTTTTTGAATGAAATGTGGTGATTGTGTGTGAGATACTGAGCTAATACGGAGCTGAAGTCATGAAATCATCTGTCTGACTTGGATTAATTAAGGCTTCTGAGTTAAGATGCGTAGTTCTTATTTTTTTACTTAATATTTTACTTCACAGGACATCGTCCCACTATTTAACTTTGTTAATCTGGAATGTGATTGCAGAAATATTACTCAAAATTAAATTAGAAATCTAATCCAGAAACTTGCACCTGTCTGATTAATTTTACCTACAATCAAAATAAAATTTATAAAATTGCTTGGGTGCAAGAGATGTTTTTCTGATTTAATTGTTAAACTGGACTGTTTTTTACGAGACCCAACCTGCAGGGAGAGAAACAAAATAACTAACATTTGTTTATTTTACTGATTCAGGAAATGAATCTCCACCCCACAAATATTTATGCTCAGGAGCTGCTACTGTGGTCAGAAGAAACATTTTGTTGTGGAAGAATATTTGATCCAATGTTCTTGTAAAAGCAGAGCTAATCTCAGTTGTACACAGGGAGGTCAGACAGCAGAGACATTGAGAAGAGGGATTTTATAAATGTTAACCAAAGTGGTCTGTAAAACATCAGAGTGAATGTGTCTTTATTTGGTCAGAGTTTAACCGTCTTCACAATAACAGCCACAGTTTTAGTGCTGATGTCTGAGCAAGAAAAAAACACAAATGCCAGAAAATGACATAATACAGTGTTTCTACAATTTCCAATTCAATTTCCTCTCGCTGACCTGAAGCTACAAGAGAAATCAATGCAGCTGGAAATAAAACCCTCTGAACTGAGGAATGGCAGCAGCCCCTTTCCCTTTTTTCTTCTTTTGTAGCAAAAGCAAAGTGCATCACAATTTTGGAGGAACACTGAGTCAGACATGAATCACTCAGGTGTAAATCCCTGGCATTTCTGCTGTCAGCAGAAGTAGGCAGTGACCCAGACACGTGCACCGCCGAAAGGAAACAAGTCCTGGAGAAACGGTCTTGCAGATTTTAACCTCCACCTCTTCCCTAGCGCCACCCCAGTCAATACAGATTTGAAACAGCTTTCAGAAAAGAAAGAAACAAAAACACTTGGCATAAATACATAGAATTCCTTCAGATGAAGCAAAAAACAAATTAACCTCAAGTGCCTCACTGGAAGACGGCTGCAGCAGGGGGAATTTGTGCAAATGTCAATAACTAGAACAGACTGTAATTTCCGTCCTTTTTGTCACACCTCGTGTGGAAAAAGGAGCACAGTGAGAGATCTCTGCTTTCCCCCCAAACACACACCCCACCACACACACGGCCTGAGGCCAAATCCATCCATCACTGGCATTGTCAACATAACAATGTGGCCTGTAGGACTGTAGAGTGCACACACCCTTTCCAGCTCTAAATTAAATCCCTGATCAGAGGTGTTACCTGAGATTAATTCAGGTCTCTCCATTAAAAAAGGAGGCTTAGAAAAGAAATCAGAGTCAGAATTACAGGCTTAACTTTGACATTAAAGGAGCAGGAATAAATAAGAAACTGTGGACATATTTCAGTCTGTGATGGAGGACTCATCATAGGGGTGACACAAACTTAAATCCTACGTTTTAAAAGAAACAGCATATATTAACATAACATCATGCTAAAAGTATTTTACCTAACAATCTACATCCTAATCACAACCAGTTTAATCTTAGAAAACAGAAATGTCATGATCTGTTTCCCTGTGTCTCTGTTCTGAGTGTGTATGTGTCTGATTGTTCAGCTCCACCCGTCTCTGCCACCTGTTCCTCATGTTTATATACTATATATAGTCCTATAGACTATAGTCCCAGGTGTCTGTGATTACCTCGTCAGCCTCTCCCCTTAAATGCTTGCCCTCAGTGTCTCTCTTTTGTCGGAGCATTGCCGATGTCTGCCGCCCGTAGTCCTGGTCCTTCTGATCCTGTGGTATGTCTTTGGTTTTGTTCCCTGAGTCTTCCGCCCTTGTTTTTTAGTTGTTAGGTTTTGCTGCCCTGTCAGCCTTTTTGTTTTCCTTTTTGAATAAATAGTTTTGTTTCTTGCTCCCCCCGTGTCTCCTGCCTCCATTTTGGGTTCGCCTTTCACCAGTCTCCTGACAAGAAATATCTCAAACTATTTTCATGTTTCAAACAAGTTCTTTCTAGAAAATTAACTACATTTTGCTTCTCTGACCGTTTTCAGCTCTCAAAAACTTCTCAGATGCAGGGTTATGTGTAGACCTCTCTCATGTTAGCATAACGTGGATTTACATGCAGCATCTGATAGAACAATGAGTTTTCATTTTCACCACACTTAGGGTGAATATAACAAAAATGAAAGTGTTGTATAAAATCTTTGATTTGACTGTGTACATTTTTAGAGACCTTAAGTTCTGCAGAAAATATAAAATTTTGTTCTCACAAACTTTATCTTCACATCTGTTCTTTGATGGAAACTTCTCAGCGTTGAGACAAGAGCTTTTGATTGTTTGAGAGAACAGGCAGGAAAGTGACTGGTTAGAAAAATGGGAGGCACATAACCGTTGAAGCATGCAAGTCTGAATTTTTTTAAGTAAAAGAAAGCTTTTAAAGTCCTGAGATTGTAAAATGTTACTGTTCATTTCCTTTTCCGAGGCATAGGAAAACTTGAAAAGCAACGGTTACAGCAGTTTAGTAACCATCCTATTTCAGAATTGAGGTCTTTTCACATGTTGTGTGCCTTTCAGACCTCCTGGGATTCACTTCAGTGTGCTGCATGAGTCCTACCATGTCTATAGATGAAATGAAAATGTGGAAAGCTTTTTTAACAGTATGCCATCACACTTTCTCTTCTTCTACAGCTATTTAGCCCGGAGCCATGCAGAGTGGGTATCTTGCTCTGCTTGACTTCGCCAAGTCCTCCATTCCATCACTCTTCTTTTTCATCTCTCACTGTATTTTTAGACCTAAAACTTCAGCTGTGTACTGATACTCTGGATGTTATCCCTCCATAATAATCTTGACTCTGATTTGTATTTTTGCACAGTACCTCTCTCGAACTGTGCGCTCTATGCTGCTTTGGTTTCTCATCCCAAAAAGTCTGCTTGGGCTGCTTGATGGAGCAGCAACACAACAACAACAGAACAGAAAGCAGCAGATGAAACAGCTGTGAAGCGGTACCATTTCAAGAAGCAGTCACTTAACCAGCTCCACAACTGATTCTTCCATTATGTGATAGCTGTTAAAACCGAGTTATACACTGGGATGTTTTATCTCCCTTATAAAACAAACTAATCCTCTCATTAAGGTAGCCTCCCAGGACAATTGTCTTCTCTCATCAGTGGAGGAGCAATCAACCTTTTGTGCTCCACACATCCTCGACAGCCATCCTAAATAAACACCTCTGAGATCACAAAGTGAGTGTTTAAGTTTACATTATGTAACAATCATAAAACTAATATTTCTTGATTTTTCTTAATCACGCTCCTTTCCTCTCACATCTGGATTTTAAGAGACAATTTAGACTTGTCCCTGGGTTCAAAGGCAGGACTACGTAAAATACATTTGATACCACGATTTGCTGCACACCAACACACATCAAAGCAACCAAGAACTTATTTTCAAGTATGTTGCACCCTGAGGCAAGACGAGCGTCTTCAGAGGATGTTGTATTCAAAATAAATAGCTTGATTTCTGTTCCACAGATCCCACCGAAGCACCACCTTCCAGACAGACAGCTGTGGGGTCTTCATGCTCTCCCATCACAGATGATTGAGAGGGAGGAGGGGTGGTGGATGCAGAAATCAGTGTGTAAAATAGTTTTGCTGATTGCTTTCCCAAGGTGTTGATCAGTAATGCTCCAAGCAGCTAACTTAATCCAAGTCTGCCATGGCAAAGGCATCCAGACTTCTTGCCTTTGAAAGATCAAACTTCTGGTTGTGTTTGATGGAGTTGCACTGAGATTCACCACAGGGCATCCAGTTTTCAGCTCATGTCAACACCAAAAAGAAGAATGAGCATGAGTGACGATGCACAACCAAATGTCAGGATTGCTGCTTTTTTTGGTAGTCTTTTGTGTTATTATAATTTGTATCATTCATTTGACCAAGTCCCCTGTTTTCTTCTGTGCCAACAGCTGCTCTCCATCAGTACCATACAGTAGCGTTCAGTTCCAGAGCCTCATTCTGGCCACACCCGTTCACACCTGCACCCCGTCTTGTGAGCCTCAGCTCATTAAACCTCTCTATGTTCAGTCCAGAACTGACAATTCGCAGCACTTTCACATGTTTCTTACTACGCCAACAAGCTAATAGCTAGGAATATCAGATTATTACAAAATGACTGTGGAATCCAAAAAAATTGAAAGTGGAATCCAAAATTAAAGTGCAAATGTTTTACCACTCACACAAACCACAATGATTATATATTTTTACTTTTATTTTTCAGACTGGAATTGTTCTGGAATAGCAACAATCCATACGGTCTCATTCCAGTAGCTTGTCAGTCCAGTGTCATGGAAAATCTATGCCTGTACTGTGTCCGTTAACCTGATGGAATATTGTCCATTTCTGAGTACATGCTGAAAATCATGTTCTGTAAACAAATAATAAAATAGGATAAAAGAAGAATCAGGTCAGTTCGTCTTTATCAGCAGATACACCCGTATGATAATCTTTGTGTTTTGCCGGAAACGCTGACACGTAAAGTTTTGTATATTTCTGGTCTGAAGTGTGTATTTAAGCTCATGTCTAAAATGCCCGAGGCTCTTTTCCTTGCTGTGGGATGAAGAGACTTCAGACACTTCTGTCTCCAAATAAATGGCACAAAGACTAAAGATTTATCTCTGAGTCTTCATTGAATGGATTTCTCACCTCTTTGATACAAAATAATTCCACATCACCAGTCAGACGTTTTCCTCCACACTGAGATGGTTTAAAGATTGATCTACAGGTAAGATATTAACAGTTCAGAACCTTTCCACGGAGCCCCATTTTCAAAAATCTGAACTACTACTTGTATTGTGTGTTTCTGTTTTGTTAAAGAATTCTGATAATCTGATTAGATTTGGTTTAACTTCTGTGAGTAAAGATATTCACAGGAAAGAATAAGAATAATAAAATCAAGCTAAAAACTGGATGTTAGAAAATCTGTCACCGTCAGAGATCATCTTTACAAAAAAGCGATTCTTCCTGCTGTTAATGTTACTTTGTGTTGTTTCATGTCTTCTACAGAGGTGTCTCTCATCTCTGTGATGACCACAGTCTGTTGTCTCAGAGTGACAGGCATCATTCAGACCAATGATTCTTGCTGTGATTAACTCTATGCTTTAAATCACATATGGAAATGAATTGTAAATGTCCTTTAAAACATATAAAACATCCGTATTGACTTGGGCTGCCAAGCTGCAGGGGGCTGCTAATCAGCTTCCTCTATGGTTCATTTAGCTGCTGTGCCATTACAGATAATACAAATAAAATAACAGTTAGCATGAAGGCACTTTGAATTTGTCCTCTAAAAAATAGAAAGATAAATCTGTTTTTCCTACCAACTAATAATAATTTGCACTAGAGATTTTCATTTATGTATTTATTTCTGAGTTTTACATGCTTGTGGCGCATTTGTGCCGAACAAATTCCAGTTAATTACAAGGCAAATGGTAGAAAATGCGATATGTGACTATTACAATCTTGTTCGCCATGCTCAGCAAGGATGCATCTCTTATCACACCCACACAAGGCTTACGCACAACCAGATGAAGAAGACATACTGTATATTTAAGTATATACACTGCACACTTCAGTGCAGCACACAGTTTTCCATCTCTACTGATTATCCACCAAATTAGCTTCAGACAGATGCAAAATCTCCACACTTTGCTCTACCGTCTTTTTACTTTGACCAGTTTTGTGAAATAATGATAACCCAGCAATAGAACTTTAATGAAAGGTTTCAAAACAAGGCATGGACGCTTGGTTGATCTAATGAGATCCCTAACTGTTTCTGCCATCTGCCAGACCCAAGTCATGACATTAACTATGCAGCCATGCTAAGCTTCAAACCCGTTATTCAGATGGAGAAGCTCATCTGCTCCTGAGCTGCAAACAAACAAATGAATCACTCTCATCTTAAGTCTTTAGCTAAAGTGGGCAGTATCCTGCACCTAGCAAAGGAAAATACATTTTTCCCCAGTAACAATGTGTCTATGAGGCCTTGCTTTGAATCAGACTTTCAGTCTGTGCCATTGTTCACCTGACTGGGGAGAGGTCACTGCAAGGGAGGAGAATAAATGAGGACTGATTGACTGGTCTCTGCTGGAGAAATGAGTTCTCCATTCATTCTCAGGCTTCCAGAGGTTAAACGTCCTTCAGAAAAGTAAACACAATTTGACAGGGCCCCACACACAAACACAGCATGACACAGTCCATCAGGACAGTGCTTCTCTCGCCTCTCCCTTCCTTCATCAAGCCTATCTCTACAATAATCCACAAGTCGCTGGTATCATCAAGGAATCTACACGCTTACTAAAATGAACTTGGCATACATATGCAACATTCACCGTAAAGCCTTTCCCTCTCTCCGCAATAAACATGTAGCTCGTGAATCCAGAGTGATAATTCATCTAAAAACGCGGCTCTCTGAAGGCAACCAATCCAAGCCTGACCAGATCCCAGATCTCTCCTAAAAAGCAAATTAAAAACTGAAGTGCTCATTAGAGACCAGATTAGACTATTTCCCCCAGCATGTTTAAATTGCATCAATCTAAGATGCAGACCACATCTGCAACTGATTGATGGATTTGCAAGAAGATGTGAGGGTGGTTAGGCCTCGACTGTGAGCCTCTGTTTATTCTGGGGTTTTTTTAGAAGGCAATTGCCTGAACCCTTTTGTTGCCACTTGGCGAACCCTGAAGCGAATAAAATAATGTCATCAGCAGTGACACAACTGTCCAAAGGCCAAGTCTAACATTCATCCACAAATATACTCTGCCTAATTAGAGAGAGAAATGTGCCTGAGTTTCTGTTGCACATGAATTATTCAAGCCACTGTGTTTTTCTTCCTGCCTCATCTTACTATTCGTGGTACAGTACACTGTAAGAAAGCCTGCCATCCATTTATGAAAATATACAGGTTGTGCAGATAGCAGCTCATCACAGCATCGTCACACAGATTTGTGTACACCAGAGCCATGAAAGTTTAACTCACTGCTACCAGCTTGTGAAGACTGAAAATGTCACTCGTCAGAACTCCTCTTTTGTTGCAAGGAAAGACAAAGAAACTCTATTTATATATTTAACTCTGTTTCTCAAGGAAAATAGAGTTAAAATGGAAAAAGCCTTGAGAGGAACTCAAGGCTTTTAGAAAATATCACAACCAGCTCTTGCTTCATAAGAAAAACAAATATGTATCAATATGTAAAGACAGAGCCTTGAAACAGGACTGTACATGTGATGGTATTTCTATATGTAATTGCTCTAAAAAAACCCTCACACATGGGCATTGTATGTGTTTGGAGATGCACTGTGTGTTGTGATTGTGGCAAGCAGTGATCTATTCTTTCCCATTACCCTACTGCAAATGTCTGGTTCATTTACATTCATGGTTATCCAGATAATGAAGCTTTCAATCCGGGGGATCCTGCCGTGAGAACAATGAACCCAATTACCTCCTGCCGCCTGTGAGATGGGATGGCAGACTCTGAGACAGATGGGAGAGGCTGCACTCGGCCCGCAATCCAATCACATTCATCTCGCTTGCTTCCTGTTTCCTCTGTTCATGTGCGCCACAGCAACTTATCAACAGGCAGGGGCCAAACAACCTGGGATTGGTATATCGCACACAACAATTCTGCAAACACACACAAGCACACTTGTGCACAAGCTAATTTCCAGAAGTCCACTCAAGCTCCTACAGTCTTCCATATTTTCTGTTCACCACCGCCATCAGGTTTCTGTCTCTCTTCACACACAAAACACCACTTAATGATCTTATGAGCTCACCCACTTCACCTGCTGGAGGAGAAGGAGGGAAGGAAAAGGTTTCATAGGCAAGGGAATATATCTACCTCAATCTTGATCTCCTTATCTGTGATTCAGGGTCTGAGCAGAAACCATTCTGATGAATTATGCAAGATCCTCAAGTTTCAGTTTTCTAGCCTAACAACAGTTATAGGCTATGGCGGAGATCGTTCAGTGATACAGCTAGAGAAGTCACGGTCTCCATTTTCAACCTCTATGGGCACATGCTTCATGAGGAGGAAGAAAGTTGTGAAGATCAGGAAGTTAAACAGACATGAAGTTTTGGAATAGTTTGATACAAACCTCTAAAATGGGACTGATGATGATGATGATTGTAGAGTAAGTTTATTTATCCATCCATCCATCTATTATCTGTTACCCGCTTCTTTCTTTCAGGGTCATGGAGTCACTGGTTGCCATATCCACCAGATATGGATATGGGCACCAGTTTATTTGCTAGTGTTGTTTATGTTTATAACCTGCAATGGTTTATGCACTTCTAAAAATGTTCAGTGGCAATGTCATTAAAAAAACAACTAACAACATCCCAATTGAATAAAACACCCTAACACACACACGCACACACACACACACACACACACACACACACACACACACACACACACACACACACACACACACACA
>JAVKLF010000083.1:12104637-12116867 GCA_034783495.1 Millerichthys robustus | reverse complement strand
CAGCTGGTCTGGAAAGTCACCCGGCAAGTCAGCAGCAGAGATTACAGTAACTCCGAGCGAGGCCAGAGAAGCCATGCGCCAGTTTTAAACAATGTTATTCAAACTGGCTCCACTCACTGATTTGCTTTTTTTTTTTTTTTTTACCTCTTTAGCTCCTCACTGCCCTCCTTGGAATTAACAAGCCTAAGTGCTTACAGTCCCCAGAATGGAAAAGAGGTATTTAAAACAAAATGTAAAAAAAATCACTCAAGGCCACAAATGGTGCGCTGGAAGCAATCAGGTGAACTCTCCGTGAATCAACAGAGAATTGAGCCTCTGACTCTGTTAGCTCACTCACAGAGCTCCATTGAGCCTGTAAAACATCGAATAGAATATAAACAAAGAATAAACTGACAAAAACAAAAGTAGAATATTTGGAAATATTGGCTTGTGTCCTCCTTTCTCTTGCTCTGTTTTTGTTCATATGCAACTCAAAAACGTATTATTTCTCACAAATACACACTTTAATTATCTTTTAATATCTTACTTATTCTCCTGCTCCTTTCTTTCTGCTTTGTTTTCTCTTTCTTTTTCTCCTTTGAACAGCTGCACAGTCCTTATTAAGTTTGACTCTCTTTGTCTCCCTGCCTGTTTGGCCTTTTCCTCTGATCCTCCAGCGGCCTTTCACATGCACAATATTTCCCTGCTGAGCCCCCGTTCCTCTGACAGGCCCTCACACAGAGTATTAGATTAGGCTTAGCTCTGATTATTTATTTATTTTAAAGTCAAGGCTATTGTCTGAAACTTTTTCTGCAACCGCATTTTCCCACCAAGTGAAGAAGAATAGAGAAATAAAAAAGAAAACGAGGTGAGTGTTTTAGTTTTGACCTTTTCCAGCAGCAGCATTTGATTTTAGATCACTGGCTCCTGTGTTCTCCTATTAGAGACATCGTTTCTAGATTATGACATGTGCTGCAGGGAGGGCTAACTGTTCGTCATGCTGTTTATCTTAAAAATGTCCATGTGAAAAATAGATTTGGTGTTGGACAGAAGACCAGACACAAACACACATGCTTATAAGATGGTAAACACTATGAATTTGTTCTCCACCTATTAATGCTTTGTGAAGTTATAGCATCACCTACAGTATAGACTATTTGCTGGCCTTTTTTTTACACACATGTAAATAAAAATGCATTCATTCTGTTAGGCTAAGTAATACTCTCTGAACTCTGAGAAACCCACATAATGTACAGCAGTTAGTTTTACAAAACTACTTTGTGCAGGAATCCATCCATCCTGAGCAGGTAATTTAAAGGATGCTAATAATATGCACATCAAACTTTTGCTACCATAATAAAAAATGTATTGATAATAGGTGGACTTACTACACAACACACAGGGGTCAATTGTCGGGGAAAAAAGAGAAAACTGTCAGGGTCTGTGTTCTGATGTGTTTTTGTGTGTGCTTTGTGATCTTCTTGTGTCTTGCTCTCTGTGTTCTCTCACCTCTCCCTCAGCTCTCTCTCTGCTCATTAATCTCACCTGCCAATAGCTTCCAATCAGCCTCTTCCCTCAGGTGTTGCTCATTTACCTCCCTCCCTCTGTTGTATTTAATCGGTCCACTTTCACTTCCTCCCTGTCCGTTCATTGCTCCAGCTGGTCCTTTGTGTTTCTCCAGCATGGTTTTTGTTCCTCCGTTTATTTGGTTATTCCCTTGTTGCTGCCTCGTCGGCTCTTTCTTTCTTTTTAATAAATATGTTAATTTTTATACCAGAGAGTCCAACTGCCTTTGGGTCATCCTCGGAGCCTGATAAAAACAATGAGTTTGCTTGCTGTGGTGACCCCTGGAGAAGAGAGCAGCCGGAAAGAAAACCACTGCTATATGGTTGATGGTTTCAGAATGTACTGGTGTACCGTAGACAAAAACTGAGAGGAGACCTTTGAGACAGAAACCATAAACCAGTGTGAGACCACTTGCTCCACTTTGGCTCCATAACCTTGATCAGTCCATGCATCAGTCTGTGTTTAATTGCTGAATTGTTACATTCAGGATGTTGGTAGGAAGAATTTGTCTATTCCCAAGGATCGGTGATTTCTCCACAATGCCTTCAGCTTGTCTTATGACACTCATTGGCCTGATTCGGACAAATGCCACCATGCTGACTTCTACAATCACACATCTGTGTACTTTCGGTTTTTGTTCAGTGCATTTGCAATGTGGGCTCAGACATAAAACACTGACTCCGCTTAAACAATTTCTTCACTATTGTCAAAGTATATGCTGGAAATTATCATCTGTAAAAGTGCTCATAAATCAGGAAAAGGTCTGAATCAGCAAACGGTGGCATTAATCACTGGCTTTTGCTGCTAGATACTGTACAATTAATGCAATCTATTTGTCTTCATTTAACACATGGGCACTAAACATACAGTACCAGCATCATGGTTTCTAATAGATTACAAGTTAAGAACGAAAGAAAATGAATCTTGCAATGTATTTTCTAGCATTATGTGTGTGCAGCCAGCATTCAAATGGTATGCAATTGGCCATTTAGACTGTCACATTATTGAAGAATCAAGACATAACATTTATTTGAAACAAAATACTGCCTTTGATGTGCAGAGCTAAGGCGGTAAAATGAAAGCAATAGTACTCTGCGATTGGAGATTGCCTTCCCAGAACTTCATTTTACAGCCTTGTGTTGAATACACTCCTCTGGCAACTCCTCCTGAATGTTTCATCACAGACCAGATCCCTGGGGTTGATACAACCCCTTCATCACACATACACATTCACAACTAGGAACCTTCACATCTCGCATGTGGTGGATATGAGAGTCAACTGGATGCCATTTCATCTGCTCAGGGAGCAATTTGATTGCATATTCAATGTGGTGGGATACAAACATGATAAAATATCAAGACAGGCGGTGATGGTAGCTATAGTTGCGCTGGTGTGTCGAAAAAGCTTTTAGTGGTGTCAAATCATCCCTTATGGTGTGAAGATTCAAACCCAGTTTTCATTCAGCCACACATACATACCAAAATAACAATTCCAGTCCTGGCTCAAAGGCTTTAGGTTCATTATCCAGTTTTTCCTCTTTGACTTGTAACTCATTTTCTTAGAATTCTTTCAGAACATTGGAAGCAACATAGTATACCATAAACACAGGATAAAATAAAACAAAGTTCATGCATTTGCAACAACCACTTATAAATTCTGTCTTTTAGCCACAGCCACGCCAGATGTCTAATTGAGGAATTGTGATTGACACATCTAAAGACAAAAACTGTGTTTTTGTTCTCTCAGTGGTTCAGTGTCTGTTTTTTCTTCTAGACAGACAAGATAGCAAAAAAATCAAACCTATTGGAGCCTGGACTTTGAAGAATGCTGAGCTGTGTGTAGATTGAACCAAACTACAAGGGAGGAAAGCCTCTGTGTTTCTGTGCCTGTCCACATGCTTTGAAGCTTATGAATTAGTGACTGTGTGTGAACTGTTCTGAAGCGTGTTTTGCATTAATTCCTACTTAAAAGCACGCACGCATGGATGTTTTGAATAGAGGATTTACTGTAGTGTGTTAGAAGCTTGTGTGCTGTTGCTTCTTAACAGCGAGCAACAACTGTGTCTCAGTACTGTTATGTGTCACTAGTGCTCGTTTACCATTAAAAAAACACACATGTTTAGGTACATACAAGACACCTGGAAAGTTTGGGACACACCCATAATATTTCTGTTGGAATGGCAATGTTCCAACAACAATCTACTTTAGCCTGCTTGGACTAGTCGTCTGCTTGTCAATCCATTTAGAAAAAAAAATTCTGAAACTGTTCTAAGATCAAATGAGATACAAATTGTTCACAACTGTAGGGCCATTTCAGACACTGATTTATGATGCCACCCTCTTTGAAGCGCCTTTCAGTTACTTTCTCAACAAACCTTAAACAAAGGGATGTCTGTTCTTGGATAAAATCAAGGAGAGGTGTATCAAGATGGACCCTCACCCCCAAATAACCACAGTTTGTTTTTGTATCTAGCATTCACTTGGCTAAAGGAAGTCTGGTAAAGATCTGACCAACCAAACCCAAGATATCGCAAACTATTTCTGGAGCAGTTAAGGGCCCCATACGGACCGCTGCAGAAATTTTAGCCTGCGAGATCCTCACTGCGACCTTCCAGAACCAGCTCTGCATCCGAACCCTGCCATAACCCAGCTATCGTTGGAACGAACTGTCAGGAACCTGGACCTAAGTTCAGATCCAACTTTTACCTTTCTGGGCTGGGGAAGGGAACCTTTCTTCTCCCCAGCAAAATGGATGCCACCAGAGTCCGTATCTGTGAAGCTGGGCCCATGCTACTCTGTAAGGTAAAACCATTACATGCTGGTGACTCTGTGGTCAGAGGTGAAGCAGCCGCTCAGTTTTCCTCAGCGTTACAGTATAAGAATTAGGATTTACTTTTAATGTTAATTTCAGTTGAACTTAACTTTATTATAGAAGAAACGCTGTTCATCTACCATTTCCCTTTTATAAGTTCTTAGAAATCTCTGCCAAAATTAAACCACAACTTCAAATAAATCTGTCACTTAATGCTGTTTTTCATGTACGGTCATGTCATCCATATTCATAGTTCATATTTGTCATAACCTGGTGTCAATTTTACTCCGTTAATAAACGGTATACTTCAGTATATCAACTTTAATGGAACTTGTCGGTGTTTTGATGTGATGTGTTTGAATTACTCGTTCTCTCAAAGAACTAACGTTTTTCAGAAGTTAATATTAAGTATAATTAATTTTACAGACATTTAATATCATCCTATAATGGTTCTCTGGGCCAAAATAATCCAGACTGGTGCCCTGAAATATTATAAACAATTATTCTTAACCATCCCTTACACAACCTTTCCAGGGAACACCACTGTAAAAGATCTGAACCATTGCTTTAAAAATGTAAGTGGTTAACACTTGAAAAAGTAAATAATGTTATATTGTATTTTAATTTCACGTGAATCTTTTGATGATTGCAGAATGTACTTAAATAAATGTTATGTCTGCACTAAGGTTGTATCCCCAAATACAAAGAAAGTACACATATTCTGAACAAACTGAAATGTGTGGGTATTTTTTTACTGTATATACAGGAAAACGTGTGATATATATTGAGCCCTTATCAAAAAGAAGAACATAAAGTCTAGTACTTCAAACTCGAGCATACAATAAGTTTCAGAGCGTTCAGCTTTTAATTAACATTAACCATATCAGTGTGGAGTCATTTGAAATTGTCTTTGGGACTTTAGAAGAAAGAGTGAGAGACAGAGACTTTAAATCATTAAGCTCAGCTGATAAACCAGTCACACCAGTGGAGTCTCTAATTCTTGCTATAATTTGATCTTTCGTAGTTTGTATTTTGCATCTTTTTATGGAAACACATACATAGTGCTTCCCTTCCTCCTCTCCTCTCCCCTCTTCTTTCCTTCATACCTTTGAACCAGCCACCCCCCATTCGCTTTCCTCATGTTCTTTATTTCTTCTTGCTCTCAGCTTTCCTCTTGCTTTTATCTGCACTTCATACAGAATAGCTCTGCAGCTTGCTTGGTATAATGAGACTGTTCCTCTACAACTTCAAACCTTCGCCTCACCCATTTGCCAGGGTTCTAAAACAATGCCGGAACAAATATTTTGACATTCAGACACAGGGAAAGATGGGCACAATGGTTTCATGCATTCTGATTCATCTCCTGAAATATGAAACAAAAAAATATGAGAAAATCCATGTGGAAATATTGTACTGTAACAATCAAAACAGGCTCATCAAATGGTAAATTCATTTCATTATTTATTTCCTTAGGAAAGTATTTAGCTTTAGTAATCTTTTTGACGCAGGTAATAGCTGTCCACTGTCAATTAGTTGGTACCATATATGGAATTAGTTAGAATAAAAATAATTAAAATAAAGACTCAGCTCAACATGTTATCCTGTAAACGATGGAACCAGTGATGTGCCACCATCATGGATCACACTAAATAAGCAGGAGCAGCTTATTGTGCAGATTCCCACTCACTGCAGCATGTTTATAACAGTAATTGAATGAATGGAACACCCATGGTACTGCATAGCACGCTACTCACAATAAACTTTATTAATATGGTAATTGTATAAGTATAAAACATTTAACTTGAGTGCCTACACATAAACATGTTTCTGTCGGGTGCATTCACAGTTCTGGGAATTGGGTTTCTGATTATTCAAGGGCCAAACTGTTGAATTTATGGAAGTTTTGGTTTCATCTATTTAAAATATTACCTTCCTTTGCTTTCTGATCATAATGATTTGCTAAGATTTTCTTTTGTTTTACCAACTGCTGCCCTTGTAGTTTTATTTTTTACTTATAAGGACAGTGAGGAATGAAGGGGTTAGAGTAGGATGGAATGAGAACAGCATGGTAGGGTAAGGGAGTGAAGAAGGAGGGTCAGTGATGCGTCTTGAGTCACCCAGAGCAGTAATGAGGAGGCAGTAAAAATGAGATGGCATTGTGTTGTACTTTAAGGTAGTTCATCTTTAAAATGAATAGTCCCTGAAGGGGCAGGTAGTTAGTGCCATTTATTAATAGACAGACAGGACCAGCAGTTTGGCTGAGGCCCTCTGAGAGCCCTTAGTTGGGATGGAGAGAGAAAGACTCTGAGTGACTACAATAAAAAACGGAGGGGGGTGTTGGGAGTTGAAACTGAGCAGATAAAGGACATAAAAGTTGGATAGGGACCATGCCAAGCTTGTCAGCTGATTGTAAGAATAGCTACAGAAGAGTTTCAATGTTTCTCAATGACAGGATAGAAAAATTGGACTAAACTGAAAACAGTATTTCAAATGGAAGGATTTCTCTATCGCAAGCTGCTCATAAATAGGAGTCTTCTGCTGAGTTTCATATTGCATATTATTACGGTTGTTTTTTGGTTTGTTTTGTTGTCTGCACAGTTTGGTTTAAATGACATCAACAGAGTGTTTACAACATCTGAGTTTAGAACACCATACAGTTTAGCCTTGATCATTGATGGAGAACAAATCGGTGTTCTGTCAGCACAGACACCAACAGGAGCTCACTAAAAGTGAGAGCGCTAACAAGAGCTAACAGCGGCAAAAAAGATCAAATGTTTGAAATGCGGAAATATATTTTAGACTGTAACTGAAGTTTCCTCATTAGACCAAGCTTGCTTCTTTTACATGACAAGTGTTGGAGTCGATCCACTGCTGTGACATCTCAGAACCAACAATGACAGTAGTCGCAGGACTGAGTTGGTGCTGCATGTAATGCTTTGTACAAACCAAAGGTGCTGCTATCATTAAGCTAGTTCCATGATGGGGCACACAATGGCTTATCTATGGGTGAACAACAAAACATGGCTTAAAGAGGGTCTTTACTTGACAGTCATATCTTTGAACCATTGTGTGAAAGAGGTCATCAAATATGTATAAATTATGATTACTGGTTCATAACTGGAAATTATGATTACTGGTTTATAACTGGCCAGTGCACACAGCCAAGTGTTAGTAGGTCAATGTGGCTGCTGAGGCCCTACAGGACTGCTTTGAAAGCAACTGACTGGCAGATGTTTGCAGACTCAGCTGATGTGACATCAGTGGGTACACATACTCTGTCATAGATACAGAGAGAAGTGCACTGACAATGTTGTGCCTAAAACCTGCATCTGCACTAATCCTAACCAGAAACCATGGGTTAGGCCAAGGGTAAAGTTAAACCTAAAGCACGGACAAATGCATTCAAATCTGGAGATTCTGAGGCCTAAAAAACGGCTAATTACAACCTCAGAATGACATCAGGACTTCGCAGTGGGAATACAGGAAGAAAGTAGAGTCTGTACAACAGAGCAATGATCCGAGGCATATTTAGCATGGACTACACTGTATCACAGACTACAAGGCATAGAACTGGCCTGTAGAGCTGTCCAGCACATCACTTCTAGATGATTTCAACATCTTCTATGCCCGTTTTGATGCAGACAACACCACACCATCACCAGACCACATTTAGACAGCGAGGACGCCGTACTCTGTTCTCATTGAATTGTTGACTTGTGTTAACCTGCATATGACAAATAAACCAATCCAATTCCCAGTCCATGAACATAACCATGTCAAAGTCCATGCATCATGAAAGTTTTTACTGTCCATGTGGTGTACTTTATTTAGTGTACGCATAGATATCTGACACAGGAAAATCATCATTGAAAAATAATGTCAGTATGGAAAATTAGAAGAATTAGCTCACGTGACTTTGACACGTCATCTCAGATAGGTAGAAAGAAAATGAAGGAAGGCATTATTCCCATGATACAAATCTGCTATCGTGTGTGAATGTAGGCTATGCAGAGGTCTATTTGTGCAGAACAATAAGAATGGTGCATATGTCCATCAGCCCTGAAACAAGAAACAAAGAGCAGCCCGAGTTTGATCCTGAGCCCACAGTGACCTGCCCTACTAATGAACAAACAGCCTTTACCTCCCTGTTAGCCCGCTTTGCTCCCCACCATTTGTCATAAACTGGGGGGAGCTGTCACAGGAGTGCTGAGTGCTGCGGGGAGCCGCATCACACATCAGCAGTGGCGGCAGCCCAGCAGCCCTGAGTATAGCACTGAGCTGTTTTCACTATGAACCTGAGCATGTTTTGTTCCCTCCCTGAACGCCACATAGTGTCAGCTATTGCCAAATAGCTTTCATTACGTGGGAAGTATCAGTCTTGATAAAACATCCAAAAACAGAAGAGAGGTGGATTTATCTTGCTAGTCCACCCAGATTCTGATAATACTGTTGGTGTCTAAAAAATAATGCTTCTGCCGTTTGGACACATCTAAATCTATGACTGTAGAAGACAGGGTGTGAGACTAGCTATGGGCCATATTAGTATTGATTGGGGGAATGATAAAACAATTTCTTACCTGATGTTGGAGATGCACCGCAGGCAATGGCACAGGGGAGAGAAAGAGAGAGAATTTGATTAGTTGTGGCCTTGTACTGTATATAGTGAATGGTCATTAGCACTAAGGGAGCAGAGTACATTCCATTATTACACATACTGCAATCAAAGTCTACAAACTCCACTGTGGTTTTACAATATTAGGGACTTAAAACACAATGATTACAATTTTACTTATTTATTATAAGATTCTACAGAAGTACTTTAATTTTTCCTATATCAAGAGTAATTTTTGACATGCCATATTCTCAAAGCACAGGAGCATTGAGTGAGTTTTGGTAACACTTGACCATATTATCTACATTAAAAAATCTTATTATACCTCTATTTTTTTGTTTATTTATACCTGTATTTTTTTGTGCTGAAATTCCAGCGATAAAGATAAAAGCACTCTAAACTATAAAGCCAGATGAATGGGAACACTCATCCTCCTTAAGCCAATGCCCTTTACAGCCCCCCTGATACTCACTTAGGCTCAGAGTCAAACTCTTGTTTCCAAATCCACGGGAGCCTCCCACCACAAATGTGCTTTAAACACATAAATATGTACTGGCTTTGCACATAAACCCCTACCAATACGCCAAGGAAAGTAGCCATCTGTGTGAAAAGGACTCAAGCTGTGAGCTCAGCTCCATCCACCAACCTTCTTCATATACTGTAGTTATCAGTGGGAGCTGAGGCAACCCAAGTCCTACCACCCAGTGCCATAGCAACCTACACTTGGCAGGTGAGATGGTGAAAAGTGCAGCTCGACTACTGATGATGCAGCTGACTTGTGCCATATATAGATGTTCCACATGGTCTTAGTTTGCAGTGTTTGGTGGGCGCGTGTTACTTTGGAAATGCCTCCACATAAAGCTGTTCTATAAGTGTAAAAAGGTTGTGTGCTTTGCCTATTGTTTGTAATATGAAAAAGATAAAGCGCTTCACATCAAATGTAACTTTTTTGTTGAGTTTTTTTGCCGGCTGCATCAACAGACAGGGCTCTGTGACAGCTCTCATAATAAAACATTTAGTGAAACAACAGAATCCTGTGTCAGAGTCAGCATTCTCAACACACCAGTAAACAGTATGACAAATAAAATACTGTACAGTCAACGGTTACTATACCCTGCCCCCAAAAAGAAAAAAAACCCTGAAACTCAGTTTATCCGCAGTTTTTCAAGTAACACTGAGCCACAGAGAAGCATAACCTCAGATCTGCCTTAATTAAGAATGATCCTCCTTTCTTCTGCCTTTGTCACTCATAAAACGCTCATCTGATAAACTTCCCTTTAAAGATAAAACTTGTGGATCTGAACATGCTTCTGGAAAGCTGTTTTTCTCAAACATTTTGCAGTAATGTCAATTTTAAAAAGACAAAAAAGGCATCAACTGTCTCGGGTTGGTTTCATTAAAAAAAACATACAATGTTTATTGAAGACGTTCAGTTTAACTGAGGCCTTGCTTCATGTGCGTTTACACTGGTGAACTTGTGTAATTATTTAAAGCTCAGCATTGAAGCGCGTGAGCTGAAAGAAAAATGGGTGGATGGATAGATGGAAGGAGTACAGCCTTTCATGTTGGTCCCGTACAGAAAGTGGTGTTACCTTCATGTTGCCATGCTGTGAAGCAGCCATAGAGTCTGCAGCCAACAGCAGGCTTCAGGGATCAGCCATAAGCATGAACCAAGTCCGTGTGAAATCAGAAATAGACCACTGTGCACGTATGCGCACACATGCTCATGTACGTCTGTGCTAGTCAGCCAGCTGCATCTGATGCAACAACCTGGAGCAAGAAAGCTCCAATGATAAAAAACAAACAACATTTTGGATGAGAAGGGACATACGGCGAGGCAGGATAGAGAGAGGGAGGAAGAGAAATTGTACCAGTGCCTGGCAAATAGGACTCGAGAGAGAAGAAGCCTTTTCGTTTTCTTTTTTTCCCTAACATGAGTTGGTTTCGGTTCTTTTAAATGTATGTTTGAAGCTGCGGTTGAGCCGAACACAATCTGTTTGAAAGCTCGAGATGCAAGAGAGGAGCAGGAGATGAGAGAGAGGCCAAGAAAAAAAAAGAGACATGGATGGTGGGGGAGAGAAAAAGAATCCATGAGAACAACATGCACAGAAAGAGAAATGTTTAACAAGAACACAAGGTTTTAAATCAAAAAAAGAAAGTAGATGTATTAAAGAGACACAGAGGTTTAAACTATTCAAAGGAAATTAGATGGAAATTAATAAAGGCACAGACTTCTGGGTTCTTCAAAGAGAGGCAACATTACTATTATTATATTTTTTAAAAAGGCATCAAAGAAGGATTAGAGAGAACATATTCCAATGACACAGAAAAGGATTCTCAAAACTTTGCCTTGATTTTACTCTTGTAAAGAAAATTCTCAAGTGGGAAGGTCAAAAATAACAGTTTTTTTCCTCCAACCTACCATTCAGACTTTCTGCTGTCTGGGGCTCACACACATGCATGACAAAAAGCCACACAATCACACATTTCTGCAACACTTCCATCAGATCATGGCGTGCCCTCAGTCCAGACACAGCCCAATCAGGGCAGTGATAATTTGGCCTCTACTTCAATCAGCAGCAGTGTAATTGCATCAGTCACAATCTCCATTTCATGTCTGTGGCAGGGTGATGGACAGCAGAACACTCAGCAGCTCAGACCTATCATTAAAAATAGACAAGCAGCAAATCCATGGAAGCAGCCAAGGAGAACAATACAACAAATTCATGTCATTAAAAAAATATTTTCTTACAATACTCTGTAGCATAGACACTGATGGGAAACAATTTATTTTATTTTCCTCCTTTTCTATGTCGATAACATTTGTATTTGAATAACGTGTCTTAAAATTTAAAAAACAAAAACTTGAAAACATCATTTTTGTTCAAGTTGTAAAAACAAAATTAAAGTATTTGACTGATTCGAATTAGCACAAAGATATTGTGCTGGAGATAAAATTAGGAATCTAACTGGTGTAAATCTAAAAATTTACACCAGTTAGATGCAAAAGCAGGAGAGTTCTTATGTTATAATAAAACAAACAAGCATCCTGTGATGATTGGAAAATTATGTTTGATGGGATCAGAAATATAAATTCACACATTTCATGTAAAACCTCCATTATCTTTTATTTAAATTAGTCAAATATATGTTTTTAATGTATCATAATGCATGTGTCATGTAAGTGAAATTAGCCGGTAAATGATTAATGGGACCTTTGAAATTTTTATAGGAAACATGGGGCTCAGAGGAAGAATTGGT
>JAVKLF010000083.1:11997780-12007872 GCA_034783495.1 Millerichthys robustus | reverse complement strand
CAATTTTTGAAATAAAACGAAAATTAACAATTTATCATAACTTTTTAAGGACCTCCAAGCTACAGCTCAGGGACCCCAGTTTGAGAACCTCTGCTTTATTCGACCTCTGTGTACTTTTTAATGTTTATTGAACATCCTATTTTTAGTTTTTCTTCTAAAATGTAAAATTATTCAGGATTTTTGGTAATAGTTGTTAGTGAAAGTTTCTATTACTACATTTAGCAACATTTAGATTGATACTATGATGTCAATCAGTCTAACTAATTTGAACAGTCTTCATGACTTCATCTGTTTAGGAAGACTCACTTTGTAGTAAACGTGGTTTTTCAGTCTTCTATTATACTTTGTGCCTCTTTTAACACCTATTACTTTGTGTGACATTCTAAAAAATCTGTATGATTTCCTTAGTGCAGGGTTTATAAAAGAGTTTACAGACTTGAAATGTGCATTATGAGTAACTGATATGCTGAGTAGATTATCTCTGCTGTGCTTTAGACATCCCAGAAGAGGAAGCCAGATACTGGGCCAAGAAACTTGAACAACTTAATTCAATGAGAAATCAAGATGTAAGAACCTCACAGTGTCTCCAAAATATACATCATCCACAGTTCTAAGTTTGTTTTTACTTTCTCTTTTCTCAGTAATTTTACTGCCTGTTTTTATGTTTTCTTGTCAAAAGCAGTGTTGTTCCCCTAACGTGTCTGTTTCTGCTGGTTGTTTTTTGTGACCTCAGTGTGCCTATGAAGAAGAACCAGAGCGATCACTCCACGCTCCCTCCACACAGTGCTGTGAGTGTCAGCAGCCTCTTCTGCATCCACCTCCTCCTGTGATGTCACCCGCTGGGTCCTTTTTGTGCCTCCTGATTTTCCTTTCCACACTTCCCCTGCTCTGTTGCCTTGACTTATTGAGAACAGGTCCAGACAGGAGGTGGAGATAAAGTTAATAGATGAAACAAAGGAGAAGCAAGGAAAGACCATGTGATTAATCACAAATACATGGCTGCCTGAGCACTGGAGTGACTTTAAGGCGATAGAAGTGAAATGAATCAGAAGAACACTGCAGAGGCTTTGGTTGGTGCTGTGGTTCTTGTGTTTGTCCAAAAATGAAAAGTGCAATAAATCTATTTTCTGCTTGTAGCAGCTCAGCAGCATCAAGGCCGGCTGTCTGTACAGAAGTCATTTTTCACAGAAGCCTCTCAGATGGCCTTGTGCTGTTTTGTTTTTGCTCACACAAACACACACACTCAGTTACGTCTATCATCGACTTTGCTCACATTTTTACACCTCAAGATAATTATTTGTCAGGGTTTCAAACCTTTGCATCTTTGTTACTGCTTGGCTAAAATGTTTAATTTGTGGCTAAAATCACCCCCTCCCCCAACTTTCTTTTTCTGCAGGTAATTGGAATCTGTGGGGAGATCAGCAAAGTAAGTTCCTTTATGTGAAGTAAATCTTTACTGTTCTGTCTGTTCGTTGACAGCTGACTGGGCTGTTGTTATTAATTAGAGCATCAAATCGAAATAACAGCATCACACTCTTTATGTGTCACACTGTCTGACTGCATCCCTTCTTCCTCTGTGTCCGCATGAACAGACGAGGACCCAGACAGCGCCGTCGATGACAGGGACAGCGACTACCGCAGCGAGACCAGTAACAGCATCCCACCTCCTTACTACACCACCTCTCAGCCCAACGCTTCCATGCACCAGTATCCCATGAGGCATCAGCAGTTCAGCCACTCCTTCAACGAAGACATCCACGAGCTGGACTACGATCACAGAACCATGAGGTAAGAAGCTGCTACAACCACCTCTGCAAGAAGTGCGCCAAGAAGGTGGTCAAGATGTAACCCCCCAACAGATTTCTAATGGTTTAAAAGTCTCATGCATTCCATCTTAACCAAATTATTGCTTAATTAGTAAATCTGTCTGAATTTAAAAGAAAACTTGTTTTATTTCCTTGTTTTGTACTTGATGACGTGTCCCACTGTGTTCTCCTCTAGAGCTTCCCCTAATATCCGTGTGTACAAGCAGACTTCTTGTATACAGGTCATGTATGAAGCAGGTTATCTTCTCTCTGTGTGTGCGCGCACACCTGCCTATTTGTGTGCATGGTGGCATTATGAAACCCCATGTGTTCTTGTGCAGAAAAGAAAGTTCAAGACACAACGATCACTGGGAAATATCTTTCAAAGTTTTTAAAAACACCAGAAGATCAAAACTCAAGTAAAACTGAAGCTGTTTGTTTTTCTTTTGGTCAGGTTTAGTTTGAGAAATGAATCTCAAAATGGTAAATCTTTTTTTTTAAATCTTTAAGGATGGGTTCACAATCTAAATGTTTGTTTTGGTTTTAGTTTAGATAGGTAGATATAATTGATTTTCAATTTATAATGTAATACTTGTCAGCTTTGACCGTGATTTCCTTTTGAGTCCCAAAGCAAGAAGTTGATTTTGCAATAAAATTCTAACAATACAGCTATTTAATTTACTTCTAATGCTGTGTGACAATCGTTTGGAATATAGACTGTGGCTCTTTAAAGAACTGGTCTGTTGATAGTCACAATGACTGTTGCTCTAAAACTGAATTGTGAACCAATCCTTGACCAGGCAGGTCAGAGGCCAGGTTGGTGAGAGCTTCATTGACAAGATTTCCTCTGAGCTCTACTGATGCTCCTCTTCCACCTCTCCCCTCCCTCCCCCGCTCCCTCTGCCAGACGCTATGATAGTTTAGACTCTGTCACCAACGGGCGCAGTGAAATCGACTCAGGCTCAGCGTCGAGCCGGCGCACCAGTCGGCAGCATTCTCTAGACAGTAGGCACTCGCTGTCCGATAGGTGGGTCTCTGTGCCTCCTCTGCAGTTTCTCCTCCTGCTGCTCCTCCTGCTCCGCCCTGTGACTCTGTCTCGCTGTGACGTCAGTGGTGGACTTGTCCCGTCCTCCTCGCTGGCTGTGCTTGCATGCATGTGCTCTTACTCTATATATGTATATATTCTATATATTTCAGCTACTGGCTCTGCATCTCTTCTTTTTGTGCTCCTGGTGGGGAATCACAGATACAGTAACAACTAAAAATAATACATCATTCTCATCTCCTCCATTGTCTGGAGTGTTGTCTGTTTGTGTCGTGGGGGACGGGGAATGAGTGATGGACAGGATGTCTGGACGTGTTATTTTGCAACAGTTGGAGACGGAGAGGTTAATTGTTAGTTGGCGTTTGTGGAGCCGCCTGTGTGAGTGTGTGTGCATCTGTTGTTGTGACAGCTTGTTATTACAGCCTTTAAAAAAAGGCCCCGTTTGGTTTTGGGTGTTCAACTCTTGGTAATTATTCAGCAGTTAATTCCCACTTGTGAAACAGCAGGAAGATGTTAGGTCAATAACAGTGCCTTATCAGAGACACCAAGAAAGATTATTGAAATTTTCATCTTCATTTCATTGTGTTTTTGGTTTGGTTTTATTTTAAAAAATGGTCAAAATGTCTTTAGGCATCATGCAGCATTTATCTCTGTCCTAATAAGTGAGAGCTAGTGAGATAGGTGATGAATAGAAAATAGGATTCATTTGTACTCCTCTCTGGCTCACAGCTCAGAGCCATATTACACTTCTCCCATCTCTGCTCCTGCGCTGTGCGTTATTGAACCACCATGACTGCAATCAATACAGATGAAAAACAAAGTGTGAGTGCTTGTTCCAGAGTGTTTAAGAAGCTGTTTATCTGTGTCTGAAAACTCTTTCTGTGACTCATGGTCTGTCTCAGTGTTTAGCAGTCTGATTCATTATTGAGAATAAATGTTTTTCACCTACTTCTCTGCAGAACAAGCCAAGAAAACACATTAAACTCTCCCTATCAAGTTAACTTCTTTTCATCTAAATAGGTCTTGTTTAATCTTATCTTTTGGAGGAATGTGTTGTTTTTGTGTTTTTATATGCTTTATTTTCCTGTATTTATAGAAACTTCTTCTTACTGAAAATAGGACACCTGTTTGCAGGTATATAGATGCATAACTAAGCAGAAACCCATGTTTTGACTTACCTTGATGGCTCATTTTAAGTATTTTTCTAATATTTAGTTCCCCTTAAAACATAAGCTTCTTAATTATAACAGTGCCCTTATTACACAGAGTGGGGATCCCCTGTCATTTACTTTTAAGCCTCTTCGGGTGTGTTTATCTGACACATCTCTGTTTCTCCCACGCTTCAGTCCCACAGATAGTCGTTATGCCTCGTCAGCTGAGCTGAGCCGAGGCAGCTCTCAGCTTAGCGAGGAGTTTGTTCCAGAGGATGGGGAGAGCTTTCAAGGTTCAGAATTCTATGACGAAAATGACTCCTACCACTCCTGCCACTCCTCTGTAAGCTATGGCAAAGAAGACTCCCCGGGCTGGGATGGTGAGGACCACCAAGGTGTCTACAGTGATGAGGGAAGCTATATCAAATACGGAGGGGAAGAGGGTGCACTGTATGATGAGGAGGACGGAAGCACGTATGCTGAGGAAGGGGAATACAACTACCAGCATGAAGAGACGCCGTATGCAGAATATGAAGATATATATTCACCGGGCACGGCACAAAACAAAGATCAGGAGCAAACCTACACCTCAGCGCCAACAAGCTCTGCATCCACCCTGATGCCCTCCTCTGATGGACTGTCTTCCACCAGACCACCTTTGGAGAAGCAGGCATCTATGCATCAGCAGCGGCTGGCCCAGGATCAGCCTCAGTTTCCCAGCACAGCTCCTGAACTACCTCCAGTCTCACAGGACAGTATGTTGCCCTCTGATGCTACAAATTCCATCAAGCCTTCCTTCGCACCCTTTGACACAACAACATCCGCCACTACAGTGACGTCACAAGTTCCAGCTTTAGACAACAAAACCTTGGAGCTGGAGCCCAAAACTGAAGCACCTCAGGAGGAACCTAAACCCCTCGAACCACCTCTGGCAGCAGAAATAGCTCCACCCGTTCCTGAGGAGAAACCGGAGGAGCCTCCTGTTCCAAGGTGACCGTTAGCTTTACACTTATCTGCATAATAAATAACAAATAAATATCTCATACTTTCATTTTGATAAACAGGTCTTTACTAGATGCTGCCTTATAAAACGAAAACCACTGAAGGAAGAAAAAAAATCATATGACTTAGCATTTAAGGTTTACTATTTAGCACTAAGCAATGCTGTGTGTATTACTGGGTTCATTTCATAGCTTCAAGCATTTAAATAACTTTTAGAAAACTAGATTTTATTTTTTTCACAATTCAGCTTCCCAAAAAGAGAACTCATGGAGCCGGGACACGCCAGAGCGAAGGCTAACTGGCTTCGACTTTTTAGCCGAGTTCGTCTGCAGCTGCAGGAGGTATAACCTGCCTCTGTGTGTTTCAGTGTACAACAGTTGTGTGTTTGCTTGCACACCTGCCAGGTGAGGGCCTGTGTGGGTTACATAGTATGTCCTTCTTGTTGTTGCTCCGCTTTAGTTCATAATTGTTTGATCACTATAATCTGTTGCATCAATTCCCGCATGCTGTACAATTAAAATGTGTTTTCCTTTTACAGAAATTGTTGCCTTTATTCCTAGTTTTTGGTCACTGGTGTGATTTATATTGTCTTGTGTTTAGTATAGTATCTGTTCACCCCTTGTATTTGTCATTTCATTATTTTCTTTTCAGTTTTTTGCCATCCTCCTAGCGATTTGCATGTACTTCGTTATGATTACCTGTGGCTGGAGCAGACTCTCAGGTGGGTGTGGCCTGTGGTAGTGTGTCTGTTAATAAACTTTATTTAAACAAGCAAATCCCGTTGAGATCACAGATTCCTTTCAAGGTCCTCCTGGGCCTGAAAGGAGCTTAATGTGCATGTTTTGGAACTGTGGGAGGAAATGGTAGTACCAGGAGAAAACCTACAGAATATACAAAGTCCACACAGAAGACCCCAGACACAATCTGAGACTTGAACCCTTTTTGCTGTGAAGCAACTGTGCCAACCACTAATCCACCATGCTGCACTCTACTCCATAATTATGGAGAGCATGATAGAAAGCTACTGCAAGTCTGTTAAATGTCAATGTCAAATCCAGACATTTATTTTAACCAGGACTATTTCTGTGCATCAGTATGACGTTGGTATCAGGACTGTGTGTCTTATTTTTGTTCACCAAGACAAAGATTGTGCCTTTAAGTAATGGAGTAGATAGAATTACAAAAATGATTATATAGCCAGCGATTTGGCAGAAATATGTTTTATTTTTCTATGACAATAAGTGCCCCATACTCATGATACAATCACAGTCTTCTACACCACTCTGTTTTTCTACTTTTTTGTATTTTTACTTGTGCACTCCTTCCTGTCAAGTGTTTCCACACAGTACCATTTTTGTGGCATCGGCAAAGTTTTAATAAAAAGGCCAAACAAAAGCAGAATCTGCACTCATTTGGAATCTGTATACTTTTCATATTTCTAGATTGTCTAATGTTTTTTTTTTTTTTCATTTCGTCCATCTGTTTCTCCACAGGCCCGAGGAGAAAGTGTTGGGATTGCTTCTCTGCTTTTATCAGCAGGGTAGGTAACCAAGATGCCCACACCACCAAGGCTCTTCAAATCTATAAATTACCAACTGAAGTACAAGCCTGTTGTGTAACTGAGCTGTTTTTATGATAAGTGTATGTTTTTGTCCAGCATGGGTGGTGCTTTGTACAGCATCGACAGCATGCCAGACCTGAGGAAGAGGAAGGCTATGCCCCTGGTCAGAGATCTGGTGAGTTTCTTTTACACCTCCAAGGTCAGGTCCAACTTTGAACACACTCGTATAACAAATGTATTTTTATCCTCTCCTTTCTATCTGTGCTTCAAGCCCACTTCTTCTTTTTATTTAGCTAATATGCAGCACTTATAGCCTGACAGGGTGAGCTGCAAGGTTGAGAAGCTGCTGACGAGGCTACATGTTCTGACTAATGCTTTGTGACGGGTTCTCTTGTATAAAACAGACTTGTTATTATACTCCCATAAATCTAGCACTGCCTCAGCAGATATCCGACTGTAATAAACAGAAATATTTGATACAATAAAGTGTCATTTTTTGTTTGTTTATCCTAAACTATTAAGCAACATCTTTCAAGCAATATTAGCAAAAGCAGGAAAATATGGCTAACAACTTCTTATTTTTACTTTGTTTTGTGCAAATTAAAAGTCTATCATAATTTGTAGCTCACAATCTAGGGAATGCGTCAGATTCTAAACAATTGTTTATTTTATCTTCTCTAATACAAAATTTCTCCTTCTCCTTTTTCCTTTGCCACAGGCGATGGTGAGTATTATCTGTAACAGAAATATTTACTATTGGTTGTGCTTTGTGTTAACCTTAGATTTTTCTGTACCATCTCAGAAAAACACTAACTAGACATGGAAACTTATCAGTGTAAATATTTGCAGAATTTAATTATTTTAAGGTGATATGTTATGTAATTATGTTATTAAACTGAATAGGTGAATATGTTTGTGAAATCCTGAAAAGTTCATTTGCGGACATGCATACACTGTTGCATATTTTTATTTCTAAAAATGCAACAGTTTTTAATGAACGTTATCAATTTGCTACAACACACACAGCACACGAATAGTAGCAAAAAAAATTGCACAATTTTATAAATCACTTAGCTTAGATGAAAAGTTTTCAGTTTAAATTTTGTTTTGCCAATGTGCAGAATAAATAAAATAAATTCTGATGTAGGAAATGAAATAACTCCTCCTCTCCTGTTGCTCAGTCTTTAGTTCAAAACTCCAGGAAGGCAGGCATCACCTCAGCCCTTACATCCAGCACACTGCACAACGAAGAACTGGTCAGTCTTCTCTCGTCATCCAGAAGAGTCAGGCTGTAGTCCAGGAGTCTGAACTAATCTTTCTGTACCGTTGTAGAAGAGTCACGTGTATAAGAAGACCCTTCAAGCCTTGATCTACCCCATCTCCTGCACCACCCCGCACAACTTTGAGGTGTGGACTGCCACCACACCCACCTACTGCTACGAGTGTGAAGGGCTGCTGTGGGGAATCGCTCGCCAAGGCATGCGCTGTACTGAATGTGGGGTCAAGTGCCACGAAAAGTGCCAGGATCTGCTTAACGCCGACTGTCTGCAGAGTAAGAAAACACGGTTCAGTTCAGAAACTGTAAGAGTAATGGAATGGTAAACATGGTTTTACTGAAGTAATACAGTGAACGTCAAATTTTCTCACATTTAAACATATTTTTTGTGTTGTTTTGTCTTTAACATGCTTGTTTAGCTCCAAATAACTCCTAATTTTTTCTGTTATTAACATATTTTATCATGTATGCCTAAAACTGTCTTTATAAAAGACAGTTTTATGATTTTGATATATTCAAGAGAAAATCTTTGAAAAATCTTGTTGCTTTATTCTAGATCATATTTATGGAGAAGAAATGTTTTTAATTGGCTAAATATTGTCGACTTTTCCAAAAGTTATAAGGAAAAAATATTTAGTATTTTATTTATGTACATTGAAAGCAAAGTAGTCATTCATCTCCTTCTCTGTTCTTATTAAGTTTATTTTCTTAGGTGAATATTAAAAGTGATTTGTCTTTTGTTTTTATTATCCTTGCCCTTTTTTATCTCTTTATAACATTTTATAGCTCTAGAGGTCTGTTTACCTCAAATTCATAAAATATATGAAAGCTTTTTATTGTCTAGGCTTCCTTTCCTCTCTGGATTTTTAAATTTTATTTATAGTCCCAAACATTATAATAATGTATCCTCAATAATCACATCATATATTATTATTCATTACAGTATATCACCTCTAATGTTACTGCTTCTGTTTAAGTTAAGATCTTATTTTTGTGTCGTCACCCAACCAGGAGCAGCAGAGAAGAGCTCCAAACATGGAGCTGAGGATCGGACTCAGAACATCATTATGGTTCTCAAGGATCGTATGAAGATCCGTGAGAGGAACAAGCCTGAGATCTTTGAACTTATTCAGGAAGTGTTTGCTGTCCCCAAGTCCACCCACGTCACCCAGATGAAGCAGATTAAACAGAGTGTCCTCGATGGAACCTCTAAATGGTCAGCCAAGATCTGCATCACAGGTGAGAGAGGCGTCACTTTCGGGTCAGTGCAGTAGATTTGATGGGACCTGGCCAATATGGTCAGCATCAACATCAGGAAAGATACCGTGTGTCGGGTGTTCGGGTCTATAAAAAGAGACACAGGTGGCACTTACGGAGTACAAGAACAGAAAGTCATGTCAAATCTGCATCCATCTTTTTTCCCTTTCCAGTGTTGTGTGCTCAGGGTTTACAAGCTAAAGATAAAACTGGTTCCAGTGATCCGTATGTGACAGTCCAGGTGGGAAAGACAAAAAAGAGGACCAAAACCATCTACGGCAACCTGAACCCCGTCTGGGAGGAAACGTTCAATTTGTGAGCCACCAATGTTTTCAAAATGAATATTTGTAAAAAAGCAGCAATAATTATATAATAATAATAATAAGTATTTTAAAGAAACATAGGTCAGCTTGTTTAACTCTTAAGTGCCGTCAGTCTGTTTGGTGGTTGTGGCTCATTTTCTGTTTGTCTGTACAGTGAATGCCACAACTCCTCAGACCGCATTAAGGTGCGTGTGTGGGACGAAGACGATGACATTAAGTCTCGTGTGAAGCAGAAGTTCAAGCGAGAGTCCGACGACTTTCTCGGTCAAACCATCATAGAGGTCCGCACTCTGAGCGGAGAGATGGACGTCTGGTACAATCTGGGTCAGTTGATCTTTTAGTACTTCTCCTGTGATGGTCCCTGGTCCGTTTATGTTACTGTGCACCTGCTGTAAGCCTGATTAAACTTCTGTCAGTAAACCTACTGCAGCTACGAGCTCGCTGACAGTGGTACTGCGTTTCGTGCTTTTGACAGACAAACGTACGGATAAATCAGCCGTGTCCGGAGCTATCCGCATGCGCATTAATGTGGAGATCAAAGGAGAGGAGACAGTTGCCCCATATCACGTTCAGTACACCTGTTTGCATGAGGTAAGGTCAGGTGTGTGTGTGTGTGTGTGTGTGTGTGTGTGTGTGTGTGTGTGTGTGTGTGTGTGTGTGTGTGTGTGTGTG
>JAVKLF010000083.1:11955711-11965942 GCA_034783495.1 Millerichthys robustus | reverse complement strand
TGTAGAATAATTGATCATTTTAGCACTGATTAATTACATTTCACACAGACTGTTTAACCTTCTGAGTTTAGATTACCGTATGTTAATCAAGAGTGTAACGTAATATTAAAGCTGGTCTGTTATTGTAGCAGAATGTGTGCAAGGTTTAGATTTATTACTGCCTTCGCCTAAACAACACATTATGTTTTTGTCTCATTTCGATAGGAACATTTGTGTGTGCAGAATTGCGCTGCTAGGGGCGAAGTTCTGCTGAAGACTTTGTCTGCATAAAATTGTTGTGGTACTGTAAATCGGGGCCACATAGAGATTTTTACGACTCCGTGTCGATCTCTCTCTGGACTCAGCTGAAGGTTGTATTAAACTTATTACATGTGCAAATAAATATTCAATCTTTTGAAATTGGTCCCAGCTCAGCTCGAATGATTTAATCACAGGGGTTTTGTCTGAACACAAATCTTTTACAGGGCCTTACCTGTGTAAGTCGATAGATCTCCTGAGCAGCTTTTTCCTCAGCTCTCCTTCTCTCCTCCACCTCCTTCTCGCTGATAACTGGACCAGTAGGAAGCTTCTCTTGTTTCTGTTTTTTCAGTTTTTGTATGATGGCCCTCAGAGTTTCCAGCTCGGCACTGGCAGCCTCTCGTTCTGTGCTGAGGGTCTCTCTCAGAGCAGCACACTGCCTTACCTGTCAAACACAAAACAAACTTTGATGTGCAAATATTAAATAAAAATAATCTCTAACCCAAAGCATGTTTGTGTTCCTTCACATTTGACCTCGCCACCCACCTCCTGGTCCACCCTGAGCTGCAGCTGCATCAGTTTCACCTCCATGCCCTTGTTAAGCTCCCTGTACCTCTCCACCGAGCGAGCTTCGGCCTTCAGCCTCAGCAGCTCCTTCCTGCTGGCCCTGCGGCGCACACAGCACTGCATGAACACCACCGCCGCTCGCACGCGCCTGTACGCCCGCCTCGCCAGCCACCCACGCACCCTCGCTTGGAGCAACACAGCAGCCTTCTCTGCCACCAACTGAAGAGTCAGAAGTTTTCAACTTCAGATCAGCTCAGGTCACCTGATTATTATTATTATTACTTTGAGTTTTGAGGAATAGGGCTGCTGACCTGTCTGTGTCTGCGGCGTGCCAGCAGTCCCCTGGTGAAGGCTTGGATGGTGACGGCGGCCTTTCGTATCATGATGAAAAGCTGTCGGACCACCACCATACGGAAGGTCTTCTGGATCACTGAGGCAGCCTTAGTGTAGCGCAGCTGCAGAGCCAAACTACAGCCACAAGACAGAGAAAACACTTAATTTACAGCTCTGTAATCTGAGAGGATGATCTTTTAAGCTTTTAAAAATGTAATTAAAAAAACCTAAAGGGCTCTATTATTCTAGTTTCCACCCAAAATTGTGTAGTGAACAGAACTGAGTCTCCCTTAAAGTATTTTCACCTTAAAAAGACTCAAGTTAAACAAACAATACTGGAAAAATTAATTTTTGAATGAATAGTATCCATTACTTTCATTATCTGATACAACCAAACGTTTCAGTAACAGTTGATCAGTCTGGAAAAACAGCTTTAACTCTTTTATTCATCTACAGTAATCCAGACTCAAGTCCTCCCACAACATTTCGGTTACATTTAGATCAAATATTTGACTTTATCTGTTCAAAGTTTAATCCATTATTTAATGGACCAACTTGTGTATTCAAGTTTATTATTTGCATTTCGTTAAGAAATCTTTGACATATAATCTGATGTTTTCCTTTGAAATTCACTGGTATATTTATGAAGTTGATGCTTCTTTTTATTGTAGATAAATGGTCCTGGTCCAATTAAGGTTAAACCATAAAGCTACAAGTAAAGATCCACATGATGGAAGCATAAAATGTCCTTTCTTCAAACTGCTCAATTATATAAGTACATTTTATTTAAACTCAGGTCAGTTTGTTCATAAAACCTTTTACCGATTCTTGTTTTTGCACACCATCATTGTGTGTTTTTTCTTGAAGTTGCACTACTGAACATCTACAGGTTTTCCAGACTTCAAACTAACACTGTTACTGTATTTCTACGATATAACTAGAACCCTCCTCTTTTTCATTATTCTCAGCTGGTCCACTGCACATTGGAAGGTAAAATATGTTTTCTACATATGTTCTCAAACTGACTGATAGTGGGCCGATAGGAACCAAACTTTTCTTTGTTGTCAAATTAATTTAAATAAAGCAAAGATAATAGGTATTTACGGTTGTTTCGGTCACACTTATGGAGATATGAGGCTCTAAAGGGTTAATAAAATTACGAAACAGCAGTATACCAGTTCCACACAAAAAAGGACAAACATGGATCCTCACCGTTGGGCTCGAGCTCTCCTGCTGTACCTCTGGATAGTCACGACGGCCCAGCGGGTCCTGCTGTACCGGACACGTTCCAGCCATCCTCTGACTCGACTCTGGAGGACGACAGCAGCCGCTCGCAGCCGCTCAGATCTCAGCCTCTCCAGAAAAGCAACCTGACCGGCTCGGAAAAACACTTTGGTCTTTCCGAAGCAGTACTGGTCAGGGTCCGGAATTAGCTGAGGCAAGTCCTGTCTGCACAAAGTCTGGACCTGGGCCTGGTTCTGATGCTCCCGAAGCAGAATCTGGTACCTGCTGAAGAACTCCTCATACGTCCATCTGAATACACAGATTTATCACAGCAGAACAGATTATAGTTTAGATTTTAGAAACTGAAGACCTTTGGAACCAAATTATCTCCTTTATTTAACTTTAGGACTTTTAACTGTATCATGTAGATAAGTAGCTGTAAGAAGAAAGTAGAAACAACCTGGATGGGTAACCTGCAGCACTGATCCGAATAGTCTCCAGAACTCCACAGGCTCTCAGCTGCTGCACAGTCCTCCTGGGGTCAAACCTGACAAGGATGTGATGTGATCAGACGTATTAAAGTGTTACACGCGCAGACACTTTACTGACAGAGCAGAGCAGTTAAAGACTCACAGAAAAGGTTCTTTCAGGTCGTTGGGTTTAATACAGCGAACGTAGTGAGGTGTGGTGCTGTTAAGAGTGTCCATTAACTTCTGCAAGGACTGACGGAACTGACGAGACAAAGTAGCACCAGCGTGATGAGATTAAATTAAATGAAATCTAGTGAAAAAGACAGAATAGAGTCTCACCTGGAAGCCTACAGTGAGTTTATGTTCTCTGGTTGCTCTTTTCCCTGACCGAATGCTCCCATTGGCTGCAGAAGGAACGTCTCCCTGCAGCTGGAACAACTCAGCCACCAGCTCTGACTGATACCAAACACACACTTTAGTGTTACCCACGTACAAATTATACCTACATGAATATTATATATTTAGCACATTCCTACCTGACTTGCTTTGAGAATGTTAATAAGCTCCTCAAAGACTGTGTCTCGATTTTTGTCCAAAAAGCCCGAGCATTCATACTGTACCTGATCCAGGACAGAGAAAAGCATTAGAAACTGGAATCAATGCTTTCATTGATTGATTGATTGAACTAGGAGATCTGTCACCGTGTCAGCAAAGTGCAGAATGATGAAGGAGCTGCTGGACATGCGGGGCTTCCTGAAGTGAGGGTGAGGCTTACTGCTCAGGTGTTGGTCATACAGTTTGAAGGCCCAGCTTTCATCCGAACCTTTTGGCATCTGAATGAATCCGACAAAAAGTTAAGAAAACACGATGATCACAGAGACTTGCTTCACATAAAACTCATTGAGCTAAAGGCCGACCCTGCACTCCTCGTCTAACAGATCAAAGATGCCCAGCTGTCCCTCAATCAGGTTGATGCACTGCTGATTGTCGCTGAACTCGATCCTGTTCCAGGCCAGCTCCTCCCGCACATACTCCTCCTGCTCCAAGTGGAACACGTGCTTCACACAAAAACAAAACACACACAAATTGGTCAACTTCAAACTAAAAGCTGGACTTCGCATGAAGGTGTAAACAAATAAAACGTGACGTCACATATTCAGTCACTTTTGCAATAAAGAAACATGTTGTGTGATCAGTTCACACTCAGAGTAAGTGTTGGGGGTGACTTTCAGCTACTACCACACCAGATTCTAGCTCAACATCTGTACAACCAACAGAGCACTAGCTAATTCAGTTACGAGCTGTCATCTTGAACCAAGTTGGTTTTCAATGATTATTTTCTGAGAGTTGCATTAAAATTTTTCCAGTGGTTCATCAGATATTTTGCTAACAGACAAACAGGCGGTTACATGATCGCCCACCTTTTGTGGTGCTTCAAGATGATTACGTTCCTGAGCCAGAAAACTTATGAACAGCTAATTAAACTAAGACAATCTTATAATTCAGAGATTCCCATAAAAGCATAAGGGAATAAAAATAAATAAAGAATTAAAACTCAAGTCAGCTTTTTGTTCATAAAACTGCAGAAGTAATTTTAGGCTGTTCAAAATTTGAACTTAGTAATTGTTAAACCATAACCTAATCATGATAAAGACAAAATAATGCATAAAACTATTTTAGCATAAGATTTCTTAAAGTCTGAGTATAAAATAAAATAAAAAAAGACAAACAAAATTAGATACAAGACTCACCAGGTTAAACTGCTGCTGAAGCTTCTCATTTGCATAATTTATACAGAACTGTTCAAAACTGTTGCACTCAAACGTCTCAAACCTGCTCCAAAAAAGATACGATTTTTCTAAATATTCTGAGGGCATACAATAAGATTGTAACCATACACTGCAGAAAAACTACACTCACCCATAGATATCCAACACCCCAATGGAGGATTTGGCCTTTGACCTCTGACTGTGCAGGGCCACGTTCAGCCTCTGGACCGTCCATGTAAACAGCTGACCATAGATGTGTTTTGAAAGAGCATCTCTGGCTTCTAAAGCCTGCTGAGCGGTCATAGGTTTGACCAGCATTTCCCCTCCTACAGCCAGCCTGCGGTGGCACAGCCAGTGGGCCATCTGAGCTCCTTCTACTCCCAGCAGCTTAGAGAACACAGCCAGAGCCCGGTCCTCTCTCTGAGGAAGCAACAAAAATGACAAAACAGGAATTAAGTTGATGAAGATCAGAGAGAGAGTTGTGGAAACTAGACTTAGACAACAGGAGATGTGTGAGGACAACAGGACAGTGGTGTGTAGGAGGGACAGATTTAAGGTGGAGGTGGGACTGCATCAAGGATCGGCTCTGAGCCCATTCTGGGTGACGGACAGACTAACAGGTGAGACCGGGCAGGAATCCATGTGGATGCTGATGTTTGCAGAGGACATTGTGAAAGTCAGCCACAACAAGACAGAGTCCAGGTGTGTGAGTGAGAAGGAGGCAGGTGGAGCAGTGAGCCTACAAGGAGCAGAGGTCACAAAAGTCCAGGACTTCAAGGACTTCGGGTCCACTGTCCAGGAAAACAGGGAGTGTGGTGAAGAGGGGAAGACGAGAATCCAGACAGGATGGAGAAAAGTTTCAGGGCTATTTTTGTGACAAAAAGGATGGCAGCAAAGGTCAAAGGAAAGGTTTACAATAAACTCAGTGAGACCAGCTGTGTTGTTTGGTTTGGAGACAGAGATGTGGACAAAAAGACAGGAGACAGAACTGGAAGTGTCAGATGTTGAGGTTCTCCTTGGGAGGGGCAAGGATGGAGAAGATTAGGTATTAGATCATCAGAGGTACAGCACAGGATGAAGGACTGGGACACAAAGTTAGAGCAAGAAAGACTGAGACGGTTTGGACACGTCCTGAGGAGGGACAGTGGGGTTATTAGTAGAAGGATGTTAGAGATGCAGCTGCCAGGAAAAAGACAATACTACTTTGCACAGAAGAGCCTAAATGAGAGATAAATGGAGGAGACAAGTAAAATATTTGTTACATCAATGTAACTCCTGTCAGAATTTCTTCCACTGGCTTGAATGTTGACGTTTCCCAGGTGCAAAACAGCTGAAATAATCCTGAAGAGCTCCATCTGCTGGTCAGGAAGCACACCTGCAGTTTTAGCACAAAAGACTCCCTAACTTCCTGTTTTGCATTCCAACAGTTTATTCTGCAGATTGTGTCGATGCAAAGCTCGGTTTACCGAGAGTGCTGAAAGCATTACGAGTGCGCTCCAGCTCAGATGAATCATCGGTACCAGGAAGGTGCAGGTCCCCTCCCTGGTTGGTGTAGCGGAAATGTTCTGGTGCATCTGGAAGTCAACAAAACCCTGAGAATACGAGTTATGCAGACAGGATAAGATTTCTGAGAGCCTGTTGAAGAGGTCTCACTGAGTCTGAGTGCTCTGAGTTCAGGCAGGTCTCTGGATGCACACAGCTGATAGAAGATGTGGTAGTTTCTCTCCGATGATGCCTTACATAAATAAGAATACAGAATTTTTATTAGAACTTTCTTGGTTTAAAATCCTAGTTTAAAAACAGCAGCGGAGCTTCACCTGGAAGACAACCCTCGACTTCTCCAGCAGATACGTCCTCATGTTTGCCCCGATCATGTCCCCTTTCCTGCCAAAGCCAATTTCTATATACTTCCCAAAACGACTGCTGTTGTCATTTCTAGTGGTTTTGGCATTTCCTATAGACTGCAGACAAAACACAGAATGAGAGTTTGTTTCTAATTCTAAAAACAAAACATCTGAGAGGAAACACCTCAGTCCTGCACCTCCATGATGGGGTTTGAAGCCAGGATCCTCTCCTCCACGCTGGTCTGCTGAGTTGCACCTCCAACCGCAGCAAAGTATCTCATTGTTAGTTTGGCTGAGACGGTTTTCCCTGAACCAGACTCCCCACTGATGATGATGGACTGGTTCCTCTCCTCCCTGGAACGCCGACTGGTAGTTATTACATGTAGAAAACAGATCATCATAGCATGACTTCTGCTGTGTGAGGTATCACTTGGTCATGATGCAGTAGGCTTCCTCTGCCACAGAGAAGATGTGAGGCTCCATGTCAGCCATGTCCTGACCGCTGTAAGCATCCATCACCTCCTCACCGTAGATGGGCAGCTGCTCGTAAGGATTGATGGCCACTAACACAATACCTGCAGGGAATAGGCATCGTACCACACAGTTTCTTTGTTGTAGAAATATTTTGTTTTCATGAATAAATCTTCATAAAACTGAATATACTGGGGGGAAACGTCACTGCAGATCTACAAAAGTCCTTAAAGGTAATAGAGAAGTTTTAAAAACTTTAAAAAAAAAAAATCTGACCTTGTTTTCTCTTTCTACTGTTTGACTTTTTAGCTGACAAAAATAAAAAGAGGTGTGTGGACAAAAGTTTTCTAATGATCCATAAAGTTTTACTGAAAGAAGACAAAAAGCTCTTTTCTCTTTTGAGTGATGAAGAACAAAACCTGTTGATCTATTTTCTAAAAGTCTGCCACAAAATACTATCTTTCCTGACTTTATGACGCGTACATTTTCATTCGTTCGTTCGTTCGTTCATGAACTTTATGAAGTCAGTAGAGAAAATATTTGTAGCAGACAGAAAATGTATCTTTTCTTCTCTTTTCCCAAAGGGAGAAAAACATTTTTAGGCTTCTTTTAAATTTTTTAGATTTTCATCCACACCCCAAATAAATAAAAAGATCTGTTGATCAAAACAAGGCCAAAACAAAAAATAAATATATGAATTTGGTCAGACATGAAGAATGTGACATTTTCTGCAACATCATGACAACCTCACTCACTCAAGGAAACCCTTCGAGAGGCACTGAAAGAGAAACCTGTGTTTTTGTTTTTTTAATTAGTTTTTTTATTATGAGGTTCGAATGACAATAACTCAGTCTGACATCTGCTCCTGCCGGACTACTTTTGTTCAGAATATCATCCTCATCTTGATAAATCTCCAGCCTGTGCTCTGCTCACCACAGTACGTGTAGATGCTGCTATAGTCCAGGAAGCGGACCCTCAGGTTGTGCAGCACAGCAGGTTCATGGAGGAAGCTGAGAGCTGTCAGGTCGTTCTCACCCTCCAAGATATCAGGGTTCCCCAGCGGGGGGAGGTCAGACAGAGAACCCACTGGGTACCGGAGCTCCTGTTCAGTGGGTGGTAACAAATTTAATTATACTCAGTGTGAAACTAAGTCTAGAAGGATACAAAGTTATGGCGACAATGAAGAAGATAATGTGCAAAGTTCTGCACATCTCACATTTCCATCGGGGAGCTGCAGCAGCAGCTGGTTCTCTCCAGGCTTGAAGTCCTGCAGGAGCTGAGCAGAAACCCACACCGACTCTGGGTCAGGAACCCACACACTCGATCCCTGACGAAAGAACATATATATTTATGTAAATAAAATAATTTCCTTTAATTTTTAAACCCTGTCACACTTCCTGGCCCCACCCTGGCAGTATATTTGTCACCCATCAGCACAAAAAGCTCTTAAACTGTGTTAAAAATTAACACTCATCCTCGCTCTGAACAGCTTCAAGGACTTAACAATCATTCGCTGCTAAAGATTCATTTCTTGTTTTCACTCTACAGAAGTGTTTATCCTCTGCAGATATTTAACAGATCCATCACTTATTCAGTTAGATGCCTCTGAGAATCAACAGTCCCAATACTTTTACACTTACTATTTACTGTCTTAATCCAGAATGAAAAACGGATTCCCAGGAAGCTTCAAGTACAACACACACTGATTCAGCCTAAATATGATTTCATATCTACAGCATTTTAAAAAGTCCATCTTACCTTGGTATATAGTTCAAGAGTTGCCATGTTTGATTCTTTAGGATAAGTGGGAGAACATCATTTACCAGCTGAGAGCGGTCCTGAGGGGAGCAGCCGGTACAGCAGGGGACAACATTCTGCACTTTGTTCTCATAAAGACAGTCAGGTTAACAGTTAATCTGCTGCAGTTTAAACAGCTACCTGCAGGGGGCGCTTTCAAGCGGTTTTTCTTTTTGGGAACATTCCCAGCCTTTAACACATCTGATCAGAGTTCAGGTAATAAAAGACAATCTACAAACTTTGTGACATACAGACACATTTTAATAAAACAACTTTTTTCAGCAATGGGCCTACCAATGTTAGGAAGGGCGTTTCATGATTTCAGCTAAACGTATCCAGCAAGGATAAAAAACTGTTATTCTTTGAATAACAAAAAATGATAAAACTAATTTAACTTCACTTGTTTTGTGCATGAATATCAAAAGAGGCAGCATGTGTGTAATAACATTAACATGAAAAAAATTTCAACAGCAATGTGTTGAAACAGCAACAAACTATTAAAAAATACAAACAAAAAGCTGAAACTAAAGCAGCTTTAGGTCATTTCTCTGAATGGGTTTTCTGCTGCACAGCTTTTAAAGCGAAAAAATGTGTTCTCGTTTAAAATTAAGCGTTTTAAAAATGACTTTGTGTCAACACTGAGCAGAACTCGAGACTTTAATCATACAAACTGCCACATGGACACCGAAAGTACAAAACATTCACTCAATCTGCCCAAAACCAGACAAACACCTCATAGTTCTGAAGACATGAAAAACATTTGGATTTAATATGATTGTCCAAAAAAAATACACATTCAAAACTCTTAGTAAAAAATACATTTATCACCAAACAATGAACTGGACATGATGTAAATATTTTTTTTCTTTTATATCGTTCATGGTTTTTCTGTTTTAGGTTTCCTATGTAAAAATCATCTGGGCTCATAAATAAAGTCATGGAGTCCCATAGAGTGGGGTTAATGATGAATCAGCTGGGGGGCTTGACTGATCCTGGGGCGGGGGTACCTTCAGGGAGGGCTGGTTGTGGTTTCTGTGTCGATAAAGTTCATTTGCGTTTAGAAAAATCCTAAGAGAGAAAAAGAATAAACAAAGCAGTGAATTAAAATAAATTTGTTCAGCAATTCAGTAAAATTCTAGATTTTCGAGGCAGAAGCAGAACAGATCAGTGTGGTTCTCAGAGCAACCTGTGCTATACGCTCTCCATGTCCTCACTGCCGGCCCCCTCCTCCTTCAGGGGCTCCCCATCATTGGCAGCCTCCTCAACGTGGGCCAACATGTCGGCCATGAGCGCCTCCTCCAGCCTTTTCCTCACGCTGAACACCAGCTCCTCCTGTTTTCTGCACACAAACAACAGCCAGTCGTTCACTTCCACCTGCCTTTCACAGACAGCAGAGGTTTTTGCAGAGAGCAGTGACAATTTATAAGAAACTGTCAACTACTAATAACACACACACACACACACACACACACACACACACACACACACACACACACACACACACACACACACACACACA
>JAVKLF010000083.1:11888280-11915248 GCA_034783495.1 Millerichthys robustus | reverse complement strand
TGTGTGTGTGTGTGTGTGTGTGTGTGTGTGTGTGTGTGTGTGTGTGTGTGTGTGTGTGTGTGTGTGTGTGTGCAGTCAGAGTCTGAGGACTGCAGCAATGTGTGGGCTGTTAGGGTGGGGTTAATGAGCTGTTTGGTGACCTCTGTCACCCTGCTCCATCGCCTCCAGTGAGCAGGCTGAGACAAACAGGAAGACAGGGTGACAACAGGCCAGCGGTTGTAGTCTGCCTCTGGACGTCTCCTGCAGAACGGACGTTAAACAGAAGCGGTAGATTCACCTCCACACAAACAGGCTTAAAAAAGAAACTACAGTTCTGTATGTCCCTGTACATCCTGTGTTTCAGGCCAACAGAAAAAGATTTTAAAAAATCTGTCGCCTGTTTCAGACACAATTAATCTTTAAATGTTGTTTAAATGTTATTGTCTGTGTGTAAAATTTCATCCATAAACTATATCCTGCCATCGTTGGAGTTGGGATGAATGAGTGAACACAAGAAAAGGACTCTGTGGTCAAAAACATGATGACAGCAGGAATAATGCTGCCACCTTCTGGACAACTAGGAGAACTGTTTTCATTGGTGTTGGCATTTTTTTCAACAGTTCTACAGATTAAATAGACGTCATTAAATCCTAATCTAATCCCACACAGTAACAATGCTGCCTTCATCAAGCTAATTCAGTTTATTTTGAGTTGAGATTTGACAACCTGACCAGATGATTTTACTGAAATGCAATGTGTTTTGTCAGTTTGTCCACTTGTAAATGTACGTTCTAGTTTATTTTACACAACCAAGTCATATTGTGAAAAGCACACTATGTTGGAAGATAACCTGATTGGATTTAGAACAAATAAATCTACATCTTTTAAATTTCTTGAAATAACTGAAGTAGCAGCGTAGGAAACAAAAAAACAAAACACATTGTATTTGTTAAATTATTAAAAAAGGGGGAAGTTATAAAAGAATTTCCCTCTCTTTGCTCATCTTTTGTTCATGAATTCTGTCCTTTTGTTGAACAAGTGAAATTCATTAAACTAATATAAATGCTGCACGTTTACTGTGTTTGTGTAAAAAGAATATAAAATTCACACAAAAAACTTTGCAACCATTGTTTTTAATAGAAAGATTTTATATTCTTTAAACCAGACAACCAGATGCCAGACATTTTTGGATAGATTCAAAATAAAGAACCAAAAAAAAAAAGACACAAAATGGAATTACAGGGTTTAGACTGTGTGGATTTAGTGGTCTCATATACAATACTCTTTTCGTTGCCAAAAAGTGCAAATTCTCATAAAACAGAAATCACAAACATACCCCCTGCAGCTTCAGACAGATGTAAATAGATGAATCTCTATGCAAAAAATACAAAATTAGGAGAATAAAAGAGCGAATCACAAAAGGGAAAAACATTCTGCTGCCCTCTGTAGGTGAAGAAGAAGAATTTAGAGTTTGTTCCATGTGTGAAAGAGAGCGAGGTGTGGTCAGATTAACAACAAAATGCACAAATGTTTTCTGCCTCAGGTGATTCTGTAGATTTAAATGTTATCACTTAAAAAGGTTCACAAAAAAGAGAAATAAACTGTAAAGTTTTGTATCGATCACAGTTAAACTATAAATATAGCTTCTTCTCTTCTGAGTTAAATCATTTATTAGACTATTGAATTCTTTCATGATCAATATCATTCTTCCTCTTTACTGCTGTAATTTACCATGGATGTTTAGGCCTCAAAATATATAAAAAATCCTCTGTGTGCTGATTTTCCATGGAGGCTGACAGATCTGCAGCATGTTTAACATTCAGCACAGTCAGCCTCCTCACAGAGCTCTGCAACTGTTGCACAGCTTTCTTTACCAAGAAAAAGTGTCTCCATCAAACGACCTTTTTCCTCTAAGCAGATCTGAGATGGTGAGCAGGTGGGTGGGGGTCTGAACTGTGGCGCTCCCCTCCTAGTACCAGGACTGTGTGACTAAAAACATCAAGTTAGAAGGGCTGGATGATGGAGATGAGGTGGCACCTTTAATCTAGATACCAAATATTCAAATTTTAATTGTTTTTAATTTTCAGATTTGTATATTTATATATATATGATTTTTTGCATTTAATGCAATCTGCACTGAAGCAAAACTGACAGAAATAAATGAAACTATGAAATAAAAGCACACAAAATACAAAATGGCTTTTTTGCAAAGTGCTTTTGTTACAATTGCAGAAGCTGAGGGAGAAAAAAAGAAGAAGCAGTAGTTTTAAAAACACTAAAGAGACTTTTAAACGGTGTTACAGGACAGCCAGGCCACACAAACCAACACGTCAAATATTTCCTCTTTTTGTCTCAGTCTCACATCTTTTACACCTGCCAAGTAACTCCGAAGTGGGACTCACAGTATGAAATTATGGAATGTATCATAAAAAAATAGTTGGTGACAACAAACGGAGTCTAATCCTCCACAGCTCATCTGTTCCCTTCTCCATCCTCTCCCTCTCCTCGATTCCCCTGCGACTGTGTGTGATCTCTGATCAAAGGCCAGTCGGCAGAAAAGATGGAAACTCTGACTCCAGAGAGAGGAGGAGCAACTGAAGAAAAAAAAAGAAAAAGAAAAAGAAAAAGAAGAGAGACATGCAACCTTTTCTCCCACATGCACCCGTCTCCAAAACGGTGCAGCTTGAATCATAAAACTGAATCCCACACGGCTTCCTTCACTTCCACCAACAGTTATTAGGATCAACATCATAGAGAGATCTGCTGGTCACAGACACTTCACAGTGAAGGAAGTGTAAATCTGTCCATCTTTGTGGGGAGGCAGTTGTGTAAAAGAAAAAAAAATAGCTGTGAAAAAGAAAAATACAGAAACACGAGAAGAAATTAAACAAACTGAGCAGATAATAAAACCCAATGCATAGCAGTGTATTTTCCACCTGAGTAGTGCTTACATAAAAACAAACAAACAAAAACAGATGAACAACAGTCTTTTTTTGCGGCATTTCCTCAAACTTGTCTATGGTAATCTCCTTTTTATTATTGTGGCCATATAAGTCTTAGTTTGGCGAACAAACACTGAGATGATTGTTCAGCAAACACACAATCCGAAGAAAAGAAAACCTCCCCTCCCTTTAGGCCAATCTCAGAAACGGAGACAGCCTCAGTGCAAACTGTCCCCACTTGGCGGAGAGCAGCCAACAGACAGAAGCCCCTCTCTGAAGGACCCATAGTTGTCTGTGCAAGTGCCAGAGCCACGCTGCGCATAGCGCCGTCCTGCATATGCTGCACTCAGCTCGCTGAGCACCAACAGCCTGATGAAAAACACACAAAACTCAGGTGTGCAGCACCGTGACGAAGCAAAGCAACGAGTCATGCAGAACAGTCGCCCTGCCCTGCTTGGGTCGACTATTTACACCACCCATTATCTCAAGTCTTTGTTTTTGTGGCCTTCTCAGATAGATGGAGCAAAAATCTTTGATAATAGCCCAAGAAAAAATACATCTCAAGGTCAGTTTTGGAAAATTTAACAACAAAAAAAATGAACAAACAGTAAGTGAAGTTTGGAGACTGTAGCCGGTGTCAGAGTAACCTTGGTCTGGGGCTGAGGCTGGAGACATCAGCGGTGGAGCCAGGGAGGCTGATAGAGACAAAGCTCTCAACTAGCAGCTACAAACAAACAAACAAAACATTTGGACCAAAAAATTGTTTCAGCCAATTACTCCTAATTTGTTGTTTGTTGACCATGTGGCATGCCAAAATCTGTCTGGTTAAAATAATTTAAAGGAAAAAAAAGTTCAAGTTTTTGTTGATCCCTATAAGGCACACTGTGGCTCTTCAGGCTGAGGGAGTGGGAACCTCAGCCCCACACTGAACAATACCACAACCTGGAAACATACAGATGCACAGACGAGGCCACAGTCATGTTCACATCCTTTAAATCACCCAATTCGGCAGAGATGTAGACTAAAATACAGCGTTCAGAATGTTTTATCATTTGTGAATAATTCAAGAACTAAACGCTGGATAGAAATCTCATTTCTAAATTTTGAAATAATCAAAAACATTATCTGGGTCATCTATGAGCCATCTGATCCTGAACAAAGTGTTGCACTGCTCATCTAAAAGTCCATTTTAAAGAGGTTCTAATATATAAAAAAATCTTTGTTTTTTTATCCACTGTTACACTGAGAATTTCTTTTCAAGAACCTTCAGAATAAATATTAAAACTATTAATCCAACACAAGATTGGGAGCTTAAAATGCCCATTGATGAGAATGAAAGCCTTTTTTCCTGCTTTGGTATTTGTTGATGCTGGAAGTCTGTATATTTCTGAATATTCTGTACATGATTATCTTTACGAAGGGCTTGAATGGACTCTGTGTGAGACCACTGAGTATTGACCACACTGCTCTGTGCTCGGAGAAACTCGCAGGCCTTTCTGAGGTCTCCTCTCCCATAAGCAGGATGAGGACATTTTTACATTAGTGCAAACGTTGCTCTCTCAGCTAAAGCACCATTTCCAGTGCTGTTAGGCGTTTTATCCCCACCCTTTCATACCCGACCATTGTGGCACAGCATCCCCAAACCATGACTCAAATCACACGCACGCTAGCAAACACACAAATGCATAACAGTTAGGAAATAAAACAGCTGTAGCACAAGTCATCTAAAGTAAAACAAGTGTAGTCGAACAGAAAAAAAAAAGCTATGGATCTTTAAACCTTTGATTCTGTTTTTCACAAAAGATTAAGAGGAAGTGAAGTCAAGTAAAAATGTTTCTGCAGATGTAAGACGTGTTAGTCAAGAAGCCCAGACTGGAGGAATCATTGACATATTTTCTATATTTCTAGTACGCAGAAACGTCGGAGAACAAAAAGCTTTGGTTATTAACAAGAAGAGAATCTTCAAATCCACACTAACATGGCTCACAGGTCTTGCTAGGTAAAAATTCTGCCACATTAAGACAAAGTGGGTTAGAGAAGTCAAAGTACCACAACAAACCAAGACCAGAACCCAGACAGAGACCCAACTCTGAGAGTCCAACTGTGCAATACTGTACGACAGAAGGGAGAATCAAAACAAAAATGATGACGATCCCGACCAACGAGGGTAAACGAGCTAAAACACCTGTACCAGGAGAGATGTGAAACTGTTCTGCACCGTGACACCGTTCTCACTGTGGTACAGTGGACCTGCAAGAACTCATGTAGGTTTGAAAACAACTAGCAAACAGTTGGGGACACAAAATGTTTGTCCAGAGACCCTCCAGCTTGCCGGTCAGGAGTACATGCACCCCCAAATACAAAACCCAAAATAAATACACACTTAAACACTTAAAGTGCCCTTTCTTCTGCATCAAGCTTCTCCTTCTGCCCACTGATTTTATATTAAGACATAAAGACAATCACTAACTAGCTTCAAGTGCATCCAGTTGCATGGAATCATCTTTGAAACCAGCTTTCAATTGGGAAGTTGTTTGTTTTTTTTACATAAAAACCTGACCAAAGAACTAAGATTCACCACCACGGACCGGAAATAAGAAGAAAAAAAAAGAAGTGATCTCATTTGCAACTGATTTGTTTCAAAGTACCCGTTTTGTAGACGGAAGTGCCCTCTCCTGTAACAAAGTGCATACATGAACCTTGCCCAAATATGGTACAAAAGGACTCTTTAGTTGAATTACAGCAACACCACAGAATTTACAATTCTGGTAAAAAAGTATGTACACGCTTTGTGTTGTGAACTTTCAGCTTACAAGACAAGAAAAGAATAAATAAATGAACATTATATGGTCCTTACAGGTCTGAATGTTGGGCCAAACAACCTCAGCTGAACAGAAACATGTGGCATACTACACCATCGCATTATTTATACACAAAAATCCAAAAAGGTCCCAACAAGAGCAAGCTTTTTAAAGCATTTACTGTAAACGTGTTAATCTAGTGCTGAGGAGAAATGATACCAGCCATCATTTTACAAAAAACAGCCACTGTTAGGCATCAAATTGAAGAATATTAAGACTATTTTGAAACAATCTTTCACTCTACAAATGGTGAACATTAAAGACAGCCACCTTTAATTATTGAAAGGACATCACAAGAAACCTCTTTCAGACTCTTTAGACACAAATTGGAATAAAAACATTAAAATGAGGCCGGATTGGACTATTTAGATTGTTGCATCTTAAACTAAAACACTTCTGGAACAATGTCTGCTGGAGATTAGATCAGTGTGGAAATGTTTGGAAAGAACCGAACACAGAACATCAGCATAAACACATTTTACTCTACGCTGGTGGAGGTATGATATCTGGGCTAGTTTTGCAGTGGAAGTCATTCATCATTAACAGGTAGATATAACCAAGTGTTCTGGAGACAAACAGAAGTCCAGCTGCCAGACGAAACTGGGTCCAAATTAGTTCATGTGACAGCGCCGCGATCCCAGACCCAGCAGCAAAACTACAACCGAAAAGATGTTGAATTATTCTACTAACTTCTAAATGTCAACCTAACAGAAAGCCTTGATCCAAATAAGAAATGTGAATATATAACCTTAACAAGCAGAGACACAATTTTACTAAACAGGCCATAATTCCACCATATAATGTGAGAAACTGAAAAGTCAGACTTCAAAATGCTGCTGCAAAGAGGTGATTCTACAAGCTTTTTCAAAACAGGATGAACTAATTATTCAGTCTTTTGGCTAAATCTTAGATAAATATCGGTGAGGTTCAATATGTCACATGTCATCTGAGGTTGAATATTCAAGATAAATATATGTCCTGGCACGGAAAACAATAGAACTTAAATTGGCGTACATTTCTTTTTAACCATGACTGCATTTGATGGGAACAAGGAAGGGGATCACAGAAAACTCATCTCAGCTCAAAGGTGTTTTCTTTTTTTTTTTTAGCAGGTCAACATGAAAATAGGCCCCGAATCTGAAGGACGCGCCTTGCATTTCTGAAGTCGATCAAATCCAAACGTATGCGGTCACTGACAATATTCAGACAGACAGGTGAGCTGTGGCGTTCTCCTGCTCCCTACAGGATACCTGGGCCCAGTTTGTGTGTGTGTGTGAGAATCAAAGAAAAACAGGGGCTGGCAGCCCAAGGTGCATGTCTGAGCAGGCTGTGGCTGACTCACACACCAATGATGTGGCCAGAGGGACCCTGGCTGCTGCTACACACACACACACACACACTCCCACAGTAAACTGGCAGCACCAGGCGTCTTCCTCTCAGTAACACCAGGCTCTAATATAATAATATCCCCTCCAGGCTGGTTCAGGGGCATTAGAGGACTACAGAGGCAGGGAGAGAGAGAGAAAAGGCTTGATTTGATCCCCTCCTGCTTGGAAACGTGGCTGAGCTGGGGGAGATTATTTTTTTTGGAATGCAACAGACATTGTGAGAGCCCCCTCCCCTTCCCTTGTTCCCATCCCCCCACAAACCAGCTGCAGCTGCAGCTCCTGTTCGTCCTCCAGACTTGGACAGATGTATTGCTCTCTTCATCACACAGGTTGCCTGACGGTGTGGTCCCCAGGGCCCCAAACATTGGAATAAACATGATACATAAACCTCGCTGTCACTCCCTCCCCATCACTAACCCACTTCCTTTAAGTACACCCCACTCTCTTGCTCTGTTGGATATCTTTAGTAAAGCTGTGCAAACGTCGAAAAAAAAAAGAAAAAAGGTGCTCACGTATCTCTCTTCTTCAAACTCTGACTCCCTGCCATTCCTTTAACCTGCAGCTGGTTAAGTGCTACCTGCGCCTTGTCACACAAGGACTAGAAAAAAAGAAAAAAAAAACTGCAAAAAGTTAAGCACATTCATTCAATCAGCTTTCTAATCCTTTGGGCAGGAACTGTACATGTCAAGTGTTAAAGTTTAGAACAAATGGGTGAATCTTCCCCCACCCCCATCAAACATTCACACAACTTTGTTTCATCCATCCACAAGCCTCACTCTGTCCGAAATATGACAACTCTAAGAGGAAAGATGCGACTGGTAAGTAAGAGGTCCATGTCATATCACCACCTGCTATTCATACACATGTACAGAATTATAAAGTGTCGCGTACCCAAAACACAAAACCAAAAAATTAAGACAAATTTTTAAAAAAGGGAATTGCTGACATTGCAGAGTTGTGAAGAACAAGAGGCCACATAGTAAAGTCTAAAGATACATCGTGATCGGTAGTGCTTCAAAAACACAAACCCTTCACCTCTTGTATTCCCTAGTCCTGCAAACGACGAGCCCCCGTTAAAGTGGATTCGACTCAGTGTGAATTTGTTTCTTTCAACACGATGAACAATAAATTCTGAAAATGCATTTCTTTTAGAGTAAGTAACACTTCAATCAAACCCTCGCCTGATTCTTTCTGGAACATTAACAAATTGTTGCATCAAAACAGTTGTTCTTGCATATACCATATAGTGGAAATTTTGTTTCTATGGTAACTGTACATGTCAGACCTGCGAAAGAATAGAAACAAAGAAGTTTCACTAGAAAGATTTGTCCTCGCTTCACTTGTACAGCAGCCAGAAGGTGCGTGACAGTCACCTGTCTTAGAGCTTGAAGGCTGTGAGGACGAAACCAAGAAAAATCTAAATCAACTGCATAGTTGCTCCGTTTCTTTGTATCGGTCATAAAATAACCTAAGCACAGATGCCAATGTAAAAAAGGTTTACTATTACAAAGAAAGAAATGGCCCAGAAAGTGGATGTGATGGGTGGATGATCTGAAGCGTTCTTTTCTCTTGAACAAATACACCAAGTGAAGTGCTTGCAAGTCTACTCTGTTCCCTAAAGTAAAAGGAGAAAGTACTAGAATGATTACATTTCTGTGACACCCTGATTTGTTTTTAGAGGAATAGTTAGTTGTTTTGTCTTTTTTTTAATTCCCGTAGCATGTTTCTGTTCTCCTCTCTGTTCATTGGCCTGTCTCACAGGCTGTGCAGAGTGAATGTGGCATCCAGTAGTGTCCCTGTGGCCCCTGCAGTCTCAGGGTCCTGCCTCCCCTCCTAGCTCCTGCAGCCGCGGACTGTGTGAATGCACTTCAGCGGCACTCTCCACTTCTGCCGCGTGGGACGCCTCCGAACGCCGTCGTCCCTTGACGGCACGAGGCCCAGGCCCAGCGTCGGAGCTAGGGCTCAGAAAACCTGGGGGGGCCTCCAGGAGCCCCGGCTCCGTCACCCGAGGTTTCCTGCCACGACGGGAGGGGATGCCGTTGCAGCCGTCCTTCTTAAGGTGGCGATGCAGATGATCTGAGCGCACAAAAGTCTTAAAGCAGCTGGAGCACTGATAGGGACGCAGGCCGGTGTGCACGCGCATGTGGTTCTTCAGGTCGTAGTTGTGAGCGAAGGCGGCTCCACATTGTGTACACAGGTAAGGCTTCTCTCCTGTATGCTTCCGCATGTGAACCTTGAGCTTGTCCTGTCTGAGAGAGAGAAAGACAAACACGGCTTAAGAACACGCTGACAAGAAATTTAAATGTGCAGCACCATTAGATCCCTCCTGTTTGAATTCACTCTGCTTTCACAGTTTTAGGCCTCCATCGCAAAGGAAGTGATTTTGAACTAAACTAAGGACAAATATACTACTACTAATAATAATACATCAAACTTATATAGCGCTTTTTTAGACACTCAAAGATGCTTTACACTAAAAGATGCATTACACTGATGATGATAAGCTACATTGTACTAATTATACTACATTATCCTAATTAAAAAGCTTTGAACTATTATATTTACTGTAGTTGTTTTTTAAAGGGAATAAAGTCAGACTGAAGAGAGGCCATAAACTTTACATTTTTTATCTGTGACTGCACCACATGAGTTCCACAAAGACTCCGTGTTCAATGTCAGCTCGCAGTTTTACTGTTTCTAATAACATTAATTTCAGACAGATCACACTTTGGAATGATAATAGACAATATATGACTCTTAAAATAATAATAACATAATTTCACCCCAGTAAGCTGTGTTTTGACTGAATTTTGTGCAAGAGGAAACAAGTTAGCAGTTATAAATGGGGCAAAAACGAAGCCAAAATAGGAATTTGAATTCCCTTAATCTGAAATTCATCTCATTCCATCTTGAAGCATTTTTAGTTTGCTGTGATCTCCCCCCTACCCCCCACAGCGAACCTTATCTGGCAACCTTGGCCTTCATCTGACTCATGTCCTTCCCTCCCTCCTTTAGCCTTTATTGTATCTCTGGCTCCTGAGCTCCTACATCGTCAAACCTGCCTGAACTGAAAGCTCCTAAACAAACAAGTACAGTTAAGACAACTCCATTTGGACACACAAGGGCGATAAAAGGTGATTAGCTGTCATACAAAGCAAATAAGTAAACTTACTGCAATCTTCACCGGTTTGTACAAACTGTGCCCTCAAGACAAATAAAATAAAATAAAATAGGTAGAATACGTGTTGATGAAGACGAACACATCTAAGAATGTGCATGCTCTCAGGGAGAGGGAGAGGGCTCGGTGTGTGTCACACTGACAGAGCTGAATTATTTAAAGGATGGGAGCGAGTTATTACTTAACCCTGATCAAAGAGCATTAAGATTACAATGTCCCCTTCCCACCGCCGGTCAAATCCAACTGCAGGGTAAACTCTGCTATGCCTTAAGTGATTCTGGGTATTTCAAGCCAAGGGAATCTATTTCCGGCACGGGCTTGAGAGTGAATTAATTAAGAGAATAATTTCAAGGAAGAAGCAGGACTTTTGAATCCACATGTACAGATGTAGCACAGAAGATAACAGCTTTTGTGGCACACAGAAGATTTCACTCGAGAGGTGAAGGAGGAACAAAGTGAGAGGGACGGGGTGCAGTAAACCCTCTGCCATAACCACAGATCTAAAGTTCACATTATTGTACTGGAGACAGAGCACCATGTAGGGCCTGTAATCCCCCTCTCTGTATCAGAACAGCACTTTATGGCAGTAGATAACACCAACATGGCACAGCCTTCTTTTATAGGACCCCTACGGTAAAATTCTAGGACTTTGCCACAATCATAAAACAGACCTTGACAACAAACCAGTCCCCTTACTCACTGAAGGAATAGGTCGGTGCTACTAAAATTAGCATTTGACAACAATGTGACATTAGGGAAAAATCCCTTTAGTGCCCTGTGAGACCATAATTAGGGTAAACGTTTGGACACTAACTGTACTGCCTCCTTAATGCACAGCTAAGGTGGTTAGCGCTAATACTCCAGCTCTTGGCTTTGTGGCGTTTTCCACGGCTGTGCGGTTTGTCTACAGTGCCACATCCAATTCTATTAGCGCATGTGACATGAGGCAGTCGCTTCATTAAATGGGCTTACCTGGTAAAGCGCACTTTGCAGATGGCGCATTCGTAGGGTTTCTCTCCTGTGTGCGTTCTGATATGGCGGGGTAGCTTGCCTGCACCTTGGATGACCTTCGAGCATATGGGGCACTTCTGGAAGGCCTTAGAGCGCATCTTCCTCTCTCCACCTCCTCCGTTCCCGCTGCCTCTCTCCCCTACTGCTCTGTGTTGGCCTGTGCTGCCTCGTGATAGCCACAGCGACGGCACTCCCTGCGTTACAGAAACAGAAGCCGCGTCCTCGTGCTGCGTGCTGCTAAAATAATTCAAGTAAAATTCCATGTCGGGATCGTCGCCATCTCCCTGTTCCTCCCCAGTCGTTGCAGACTTCTTCTGCCTCTCAATAGAGTTCATCATTTGTTGCAGGAGGGCGCTGGCTGAGCCCCTCTCACTCCCCATCACCTCCCTACAACCGTCTTCCACTGTGATGTCCTGCTCAGGCTTAGTGGGGAGGTAGAAGTGACCATTTTGTGACGGAGGATAGTAGGATGAACCCAAGCTTCCTCCATTGCCCTGCACTGTTTCTTCATCCTCATCTTCTTCCTCCTCCTCCTCCTTTGGTTCCTGCGTATGTGGCTGTGACAAGGCAAGGGCCAGTGGGGAGTAGTACTCACTTAGACCAACAGGAGCCCCATTGCTGTGGGTGTTCCCGTTGCCATGGTTAAAGTGCAGGTGTGTGGGTAGGTCCCTGAGCTCCGGCGTGCTGCAGCTGCTGCTCCAGTGCGCCCTTCTCTGGAAGTACTCCAGATACTCCCGGGCTCGAATCCGGTTCCCCTGCTCCTTGCCTTCTCTGCTGTCCCCCTCTTCATCTCCATTCTCGTTTCTTCGCTCATCGCCCGCCTGTCAAACCAAAACAAAAGACAATTAGGAATCAGAGTGAGTTGGAGCAAAATATAAAACAGAAAAGCTAAGAAAGAAGTGACCTAAAAACACAAAAATATACAAACAAGAAAAACAAATGGGCACTGTAAAGCTTTTTTAATGCACAACTGGAAAGACCAACCCAGTGTGGCTGCAAACTGTGATGTTAGAAAGTTATACTATTTCATATTATACATCTGGAAGTCCAAAACATTCTTCTGCGTGATATGACCAATACAACATGGACCAAAAAGAAATACTTGGACGTCATGTATTTACTGCTACACAGCCTCGTGCTAAAGGAAACTGTGAGGAGCTGAGATGTGTGTAGTCTGTGAAATAACATGCTGTCCTTCCCCTAATGCTCAGCAGTGCCCAGGCAGTGGGTGTGTGTTCAGCATAGTGAGACACTGAAAACAGCCAAGATTTAAAGCTATGCTGCCTGTTTATTGAGGTGGATAGTTTAAAGACGATAATGCCCATTTTTAATGTAACTAAACTAAGTTGTTTTGTAAAAAAGGTTTCACGTTTTCAAATGAACTTTTCCCAGGCGTCTCTTCGAGTTCTAGTGTGTCACTGTACCGGCGGGGAGAGCACTTTGGTGTCCAGTAGGTGTGTACAGACATCCTGAACAGGCAGGACTTCCAGGAGGTGCGCAGCAGCAAGGATATCGGCCACGCTGTTGTGACTGACCGTCAACGTGGCCGTGTAGGCAAAGTCCAGCAAAGCTCCCAGAGCCTCCGCCGCCACAAAGTCGATGTTGTAGATGTTCTGTTGGTCAGCAACAGCCCCTGAAGTGAAAAGCTTGTGGAAGTAGGAGCTACAGGACGCCAGGACGGAACGGTGAGCCGGAAACTCCCGGTCTTGGGTAACGAGGAGGACGTCACACAGCTGCCCGCTGAGCCGCTGCTTGTTAAGGCTGCCCAGGACGTCTGCACTGTGTTCAGGGAAAGGGATCCCCACGGGGCCTTCCTCTGCCTCTCCTGCTCCTCCTCCCCCGCCCCCGCTGCTCGCTAGTCCCTGGAGCCGCCTTCCTCCTCTCCCGCCGGCTCCTGACGACATCTTCCACCAGCCTGCCGCCGAGCCGCCGAGCACAGCTCCCACCCGCGTATCCGTCCTGCCGTCTGTCCGTCTGCCTATCTGAAAAAAGGAAGACAAGGAACAAGCAATTTCAGTACAAGTACCTTTTACTGAACAGGAAAAACAGGAATACTGACCGACAAACTAAAATACGCACCAGCTGTTACTACAACCACAATTTTGTGATGGACATAATTAAAAATATATATGCAAAGAAAAAAAATCAATGTGAGCTGCAGAAACCATATCCTAAAAAAGTCAAATAAGACTTTTAAGTGAATAAAGAAAAACTGCAACAAAGTTTGTCTCCGTTTTCACACAAATTAGCATTTTCATTAGAAAGAACCCTGTCTAGACAGACCCCTTTTTGTGAAACTTTGAAGCAAGGTGTAGGAAATGTGCAAAGAAATGGTTTTAAAATGACAATATTTTACAAACCCAAACTGCAGTAATGGTAAAAACATTTGTTAAGCAGAAGCATTATGCCCTACCTCATCCTTTTCTTATATGTTCATGCATGATGTGCCACTATGGATTCCGTCCTGTACAAAGATGTTTTTCCAAGCTTTCTTTATTTATTTATTTATCTATCAGTAATTACATTTTTTTTCATTATAAAATTAGCATTAACAATAGATATTCTTTTCTTTTTTGTTTTTAAGCTGTTCACATCAGAATGCCTCGTTCTGACACGTTTCTTATAACCAAGAAAACCTAATTAACCTAAGAAAATAGGCTAAATTTATGCTCTGTCTGCCTGACCCACAATTGAACTTCACTGTGAATATTTTCCATTTCACTCCTTTCAGCTGGACTCAGCAGCCTTCAGACAGTGTATCTTTAAGAAAGGGGGAAAATTAGCCATATGGTGAAACCACAGTGCCGTACATCCCAACTGTTCAGATTTCAGCTTTAAAACAGATGATAGTTACAGACTGGCATCAAATAAATTCGTTTCTAAGAGCTCCCACCAATATTGAACCCATATCATCAACTTTTTTTGCAGAATACAATTTAATTTGTAGTGTACAGGTGGTTGGGTGCCTGTTTTCTTGTACACAGGAGCTAAATACGGATGTGTGCATGCATTTGTGCAAGAAATCAAGTAAGAGGTCGTGGAGGACAGATAAGCAGAGGGCTGTGGGGATCAGAGTGCATGCTGGGAGCTGGGCTGTGTAGCCTATGTACCCTGTGACTGTCAAGAGCAAGGGAGGTGGAGGAACAGGAGAGGAGGGTCGGTGATGAAGGAGAGGAGAGGGTGGGGTTGTTAGCGCAGACCATGTGGGGAAAAAAAACTCTGCAAGAGGAAGAAGAGGACATGCAACAAGCTGCGAGGGAACAGTATTAAAAAGGGAGGCTGTCAATCCGGTCTGAGCTGGTTACCCCACCCTGTACTGTGTGCCAAGTTTCAGAAAAGGCCTGTCCCCTTGCTCACGTGGGTGTGTGTGGTGGTGGTGGTGGGGGAATATAAAAATGATCGACTTAAGCCTATGCAGTGTGTGTGTGTGTGTGTGTGTGTGTGTGTGTGTGTGTGTGTGTGTGTGTGAGACGGTGTTGGCAGAGCAGCTCATCCTCAATTTCTCTGTCAGTGAACTCACACACAAGAAAATACAGTAACATCACAGAGACATCAATAAAGCACAAATCACACACAAACATAAACACATTCAGGACCACCCTCACCACCACACACACAGACACACACATAAAGACACACAGACTTGGGCAACAAAGCAGAGAGGTGAATATATTAAATGAATTGCTCTCTTCAAGATTCAGGTTACGTCCTCCTGATACGTTTAAACGTTACACCCACCACCAGAACCTGTTAACCTGGCTGCCCCTCCTCCTTTGTACATGTTCGTTTGGCTCTTTTTTTCCCCTCTCCTTTCTTCTGCTATATTTTGCTCTCTCCTCCATAGAGAAATGCTTCGTTTTCATGAACACCTGCACTAGGACAATACGCCAGGTCAGAGTTAGGATTACCTCGACCTCTGCAATGAGGTCATCACAGGAAAGGAGCAGATTTTTTCTTCATCTTTTCATTGAGATTGTTTAATTTAACCAAATGCTACAATGATAGGAACATTTAGATAAAATGCAGTGTGCTCAAATGACAAAGATAACACATTTGCATTATCCTGTTAAATGTGATTAGCATTAAACTGCCTAATGGCTGCACACTTTACCTCTCACTGTACGACTCTTCTAAATCATCTGGGATAGACAACTGGTGACGAAGCATCTGTGGAAACTACCAGTGACTTTTACAAAACTCCACTGAAATCTGCACCGTATTTTAACCAGCTGCTCGTCTGAATGTGTTAAGGGAGGAGAAGAGGATGAAAAGAAAGAAGACAGGAAGCAGGGAAACCGGTGCGAGATGGGAGGAGAGAGAATTCACCGATCTTTCAGGTGGAAGCAGATCTCTGTGAGGCCATCCAGGCTCGAGCCGACCTGCTTTTCTTCAACACGGACCTCTACAGCACCTGCACTGGACTAGCCCTATCCCCCATACGTGCATACACAACTGTCTTTGGCTGATCCTGGGTCACGGCTTTGTGAGGTAAAGACGCTGAGCTGAGAGGAGATAAAACACACAAGCACACACGCACAAACATGCGAACATACACAAAGTTGACTCGGTGCCAGCGAAGCATGGAGGGACTACTCTGCATGCAGGAGCAACCCGGCACTGAATAAACCTGCAAAGAACACGGAGAAATAGGAAACATAGTGCCCCAAACCTGATCCTGACACCTCCTCATGGTTTGAAACATTCCTTATCACTAATTCATGCCTGTGGGTGACAAGGCCTGCAATCTAGCACAAAGCAGCACTGCAGCTGTCCGTGTTCACGGCGTTCCATTTTCAGGAAGGGGCCTTCGCTCGATGCGCAGTCCATGAGAGCCCAGGCCTGCTTTGCAAGTCAAACAACTGCTTTAAAGGCAGGGCCGACTCATCTTATCTCCACCTTCATCACCTTTACTTCATTTACAACATTGCTTTTTTTTCTTTCATTTTTTCGTTGTCCCTTCCCATTTATCCACGCAACCATCTTGTGTAATAACAGTTTCTGTTTTGCGGTTGTTTCAGCTGAGTGTGTTTAAACAGCCTTGTGAACCCGATTTGCTTCCCATCCTCAGATAAAAACATGGCCACAGACGGAGCTGGTAGGAGCGGTTCTCGTGTTGTCTGACATGTATCGTCTATGAAGGTTCTGCGAAGTCTTTCACTGACATACCAGTCGTTCCTAAATACAAAAGAACAAACTGTTAACCCTGTAACCTCAGATGACTTTCAGACAGAATATACTGGGATTTATTTTTACATAGAAAACCCAAGACGCAAGATAAAAAGCCATCCTATTTTGGACCGACTAAAAACACAAACAATCCCCCCCTGTAAGCAATACTCAAAATTTTCACTTTTAATTTCCTCTTTTTATAATATGAAAAACTACATTTACAACTGCATTACATTTACACAACTGACAAATGTTTGCATTATGTAACCAACGTATCAGAACTCATAAAATCCTTGAGTACAGCAGATATACACCAGAACTAAAATTACAATTTTAAATAAGTAGAACAATTTTTGGCCTTGTGTTTCTGCTTTCATGACATTCTTATCATCTCCCTTTTCGCTCTCCAACTTACAAACTAGCTGAACCATGTTCACCTCATGGCAGAAAGCTCCCAGCTGTTTGCCACAGAATCACCTCACTCAGGTCAAACAGGGTCAAAGTTAAACTAAGATGATATTTCATGATAAGAGGAATTGGGGTGTGTGTGACAGTTCTGAAGAAAAGTGGATTTTGAGTAACTGCCATGGCTCAGTGACTCATTGTTGCCAAAGTGGAAGGAAACCTGATTGGCCATATTGGGAGAGAAGCAGGAAGAGGGCAAGTGACTGATAAAACTGGAGTTGGTCTACAGCTTTCACTAGAAACTAACCAGGAAGTGCTGCCAGAACTCAAACAGTCTGTGAAAAGGGTAGTGGGTGAGACTTCAGCTCACTCAAACCTCCGGAGTACACGTGGCCTGGGACTCAGGCTCAGGTGTCAATGATAAACTCAAGACATCTTATACAAGTACCTAGTATAACCTGCTGCAATGAGAGGAAAGGTAACAACCCTCAGGTTGGGCAAGGTTTACAGTGAGAAAACTGGCCTGGGTGGGGGGAGGTTAGAGTCCTCCTACAGTACATTTTGTACTTTTACTTTCTGCAGCAACTATTCTTCAAATGTCTCACTGTTAAAAGTTAATATGACTTTCAAACAACATAATAGACAACTTGCAAATAAAAGCTGATGAGAGATAGAAACTCCGCCTGTTAAATTCAGTAACAACCTGCTGTTTGGTTAACCTTTTAAAAGATTTTTAAACAACACTGAAAATACAATAATTCTTTTTCAAACTCAATGTTGAGTCAGGAGTTTGTTAGTTGGAAGTAAAGAAGCCCTCAGAATTCTACAGATCCAATCCAAACACCTCTTACATCTGCACACAATCACATCATCAAACTGATTTCCTCCTTTCGTCAGTAATATGCAAAGATGGGTTCAAACCTGTATAAACCAAACTTGAGAGTTTTTGTCTGATATTCTGCATGTGTTGACAACCAAAACGTGTAAAGAAACACACGGCCTCAGAAATACTCCCACACACTGTGGCAGCGTGGTCCAGCTGACGGCTTGGTCAGTCGGCGCTGTACGGCTCAGAACGACGAGGGGAGGAGGACTTCCTGTGTGTCTGTGGCAGGCCTGTAACAGAACCCACTCCGTTATCAGATGACCGGCTCTCTGCTTGCTTGATCTCTCTGTCCCCACTGTCTGACGACCCCCCCCCGCCCACACACACACACACACACACACACACACACACACACACGCCTCCTTCCCTTCCTCTCATCTGTCGCTCTCATCTCATCATTTCTCCATGTCTGAGACTCTGCAATGCATAGTATCCACCACATCACTCACTTCCCCTTTTCACTGCTGATGAGGCAAAGCTGAGCAGACCCACCCACCTTCCCATGTCTCAGCATACTTAACACAACCCATAGATGTCTCTTCTCTTGTTTTACTGCAAACCAAGTCACTACATCAACATGCAGATGGTCAGAATGGTCACATTGCCCCCTTCCAGATTGCTCTATCTACTGTTAATAACAAAATAGCAAGAAATTGAATGCACTTTAACAGTTAACAGTCTCAATGAAAGCCCACCTCTTTAACTGAATTTTTATGCTAAAAATCCCCCATTAGAACTTCTAACCCTAAAAGTGTGACAGAGCAGAACAAGCTTCCCCTGCCGTTTCTGCAGAAACATCTCTGGCCTCGCTCGCTTCCTTTAATTTGATCAGGTTGTGTTGGACTCGCCATAATAAATGTCCCAGAAGAGAACAGAAGAAGCCCCTTTACTCCCCTTGGTCCTCAGCATAACAACAGAAAAACAACAGAGAGGGGTCTGTCTGTCTAGCCAGGGTGGAAGCTGTGGTATACTGAGCAGCTGACCAGGGGAAGCAAACATTAGGGGGAAGTGAAGCTGCATTCACTAAGAAAGAAGTCGATGAAACAATTTACACCGTCAGAAAATGACTCAACTATCGAACCGTCCGTTTGTTACCTGCTTTGATCAGATGTGCTTCTTAAAACACAACTAAATTCTACAACACAACATTCGAGCACCTTTAAGTTTTAAGCAAAGAAATTGTGAAAGTTTGAAATGAAGCTTCGAACTGCCACGGCGACATCACACAACCTGTCTTCTCCGTCTGCCTGAACCTGCTAGTTTTGGGCCAAAGTGGTGTAGGCACAAACATACAGGAATATCAAACTGTACTCAGCCTCACCGCCAAATTGATGGGTGGTGTCTTGGACCTGCCCACAGTCACTGAAGTCCCCTGCAATTCCCCGGGAGTCTATTGTTGGTAACACAGACGTGCATGCATAAGTGCACACAAATACACACTCACACACAAACACATATGGTGTCCTAGTGTAACCTCATGCTGGAATTTACTTGAAATAACTAGATTTTCTTCCATATTACCTAAGAACTAGTCCAGCACACGTAGTGAACAGTATTTACTTTAACTAGTACATTTTGTCATTCTACGCTGAATTAAAACTTGTTTCATTTGTTAACGCTTTCTAAACAGTTCCCCAGCAGTAGGGCGTCTTCATGTACTGCGCACGTCAATTACCATTCATATTCCCGCACATCAAAAAAAAAAAAAAAAACAAGTTCAACAAGTATGCAAAGCCAAAAAGCAAAACAAAAAAGAAACACATCTGGTGATCGAGGAAGAGAGTCGGGGTTGTTGTGAAGTTTTTAGAACCACTGGCCAAAAAGTATGCATTACATGGAGGTAGGCCAGATTAGAATCTGCTTTGGACGAGATGCTGGCGAGCAGACGGGTAGGTGTCGTGAGGTTGTCCGGGGATTGAAAAGCAGAGAAAAACTGAAAGGACGGCACAAGTATTTCAGGATTGTGTGAAGTCACACCTGTACCCTGGAAGATATCAGCCACACTTAGCAAGCAGTCTGATGGGGTGGTTTCCATGGAACCATCCCAAGGAAGCAGCTGTACATGATGTCCAAATGTCTACGGCAAAGGCAACAACGCCACCAGACACTAACATTAAAATATCCCAGACAGGAACAAAACAACACAACACAGATCAGTGCTGACAGAGTTAAAAAGTCAGTGAGACGTTCCTTCTCTCTGCTGTTGTGTAGCAGTGACCTATTTGCCTTTCTCTTCCTTATCGGCAAGTAGGTCGAGAACTCTGAACTCTGTCGAGCCCCTCGACTCTCACCCTCCTACACCAACAACATGTAGTGGTGTTTCTTTCCTCTGCCTGCCTGTACTCTCCTCTCCAACGCCGTCTGATGCGTGAATGTCTTTGTGCTTCTTAACAAATAGGTGGAACATATTTCGTGGCACTTAACTACCTCCACTGCCTGCTGGTCAGCTCAGCTGCCAACCACCCCGGGCAGGGCTTACAACATTACCAGGCAGGAAACTTGTGAGTGGCCCTAGACGTGCAGGCCTGATCCCATACAGACACCCCCCCCACCCCCCCCTCCTCCTCCACACCATCCTATCCACCACCACCCTCTATTTTCAGCCCACAACCCAGCTCTGCATCTCCCCTTCTCATTGGCTTCACAGCCGCTCACTCACCACACCTCCTCGTTGGAATAGGCTGACGGCTGTTTTCTTTCCTGGATGGCCGAGGGCAAGGCACTCTGGGATATAGAGGCTGAAAGCCCATTTCACCTGGTTCCCGGCCACCGCCTGAGACTACAAGTCCCAGCTCTCTGTGTCCTCACCACCCCCCACCTTCTCCAAAGCCTGCTCTAACGTAAGCACTCAGAGCTGAATTCTACAGTGCAGTGTATTGCTAGCAGGCTGGCAGGTATTAAAGTACGGGGCGGCCGTCAGACAGGGCAGAGCTCTGTGGGAGGACACAACAAAACTATTTCACTTTCATCTGTCAGAGGGTGGTCTCCTTCCTCAGCTCCACAGTTCAGACCCATTTCAAACTCCTGACCTACATCGACTCACTCCTCTTCTGAACAGTTCAAAGCACACATCCCACAACGAGCATTTCGGTCCGAGTTCTTTTAAAGAAAGGGAAAAAAATTAAATAAAATGTTGCCATTGATTGTGCCATGCTCAATGTGACAGTCTTTGGTTCCTCCTTCTCGCAAGAGCCTCCCCACTTCCTTCTCCACCTCCTCCCCTAAGTGCCTCCACCTGCCAGAAAAGTTAATGTTTTGATCACATCCTGTAAACTTTAGATCCAGACCCCCACACCCACCCAGAGGCAGAGGGCTCCAAGGAGGAAGTGTTTCAGAGAGATTAATAAAAAAGAGGAAGCTTGACAAGGGACTGCTGATGCGACCCACCTCTCCTTTCTGCCAGCCCCCCTCCCCTCACTCTCTCCTCCGCTCCCCCCCCCTCCCGTGCTCGACAGGCCCAGGGCAGGCAGAGAGGGGGTGGGGGGTGATGACAGGGTGTCTTTAGCTCACCTGCGATGGCCGTGGTGGTGCTTGTTGTGGGTTAGCTCAGCCCTCTCCTCTCCTCCTCTCCGGGTCTCCTCTCACTGCTGTGCAGCTTAAAGCCCCGTATGCGCTAACCAAGCAGCAGCAGATCAACTCAATTCCCTTCCTGGTTTCTGGAGGGCACAGAGGTCCCTCCCTTTTTCTCTCTCGCTCTCTCCCCACGCACGCGCTCTCTCTCTTAAAGACATAGCATCGCCCCCCCCCTCCCCCCTCCTGTCAAGCCAAAGTTAGTGAAAAACGTCTTCGCAATTAAACAAACAAACAAACAAAAAAACGAAAATGGGGACAAACGTCAGAGCCGTAAACTGACCCGACACAAATCATTAACCCATACCTGCCCGCACTGAGCTGTCACCGTGACGGTCACGCGCAGCTTACATTCGCGCACGCGCGCCCTAAGTGGCTGTTCTCACCCGCCTCATCTCTCGCGACTCCTTTCCTTTTCGGTGTACGTCGCACCCACCCATCCTCCTGCCTGAGGTCATGGTGTCCCACCCCAAAAAGCAAGTTTTGGCTCATTCCGGCTGCTAACAGCAGGGGCTGCCGCCGGTAAACCCACTCCTGCTCCACGCGGCCTCCCACGACCACACCTGCCGAGTTCTGGCAGGTGAGGACGGCGCTGAACAGTTCTGAACATTTCACCGTGAGGAGCTTAAAGTCTGCGCTGGATGTTGCGCCACTTCCAGCTGCCCAAGCTGCGCAAGAGGTATGGCGCACAAAATGTCGAGTTGCGCCACTGTCACGGCAAACACATTACATTTAAAGAATGTGTAATTACCCTGAAATAAAACTCTTTTGTGTTGCACAATTCAACATTAACGCACACATTTTTTTGAGGCTATCGGCTAATTTTATTCAGTTGAAAATATGTAGCTAAAAGTTTAAATATAACATATTTTGTCCTGTTGTGTTTTTTAAAAAGCTGTATATGCTAAATGCAACATGCTGGGTTTTTTAAAAAGCTACTTTAAAATGTATTACGATATTTCACAATAAAAAAATGATAACAGAACAAAAGGTTTGATTTTAAAGCAATAAGATAGCAGCTAAATTTATAGCCTACTCCTTTTTTTAAATGTTAGAATTTACAAATTATTTACTAATTTGCAATTCTGTGACTGGTTGTATTTCAGAGTCAGCAGAATCAGTTCTCTGCACCAGAATCTACAATATTTGAAGCAATAATTAGCAGCTACTGCTGTACGTTTCCAGCCACAGTGACAGGACATGCAGTAACACAATCGGTCCCTAGAGGGCACTGTTTGCTCTCTGCACCTGCACAGGTGGGTAAGCTGTGTGTGGGCACGGTTCTGTGGGTCAGGAGCACAAGCTGGACACAAATAAAACAAAAACTAAAAGAACCGTTTTGTCTCTAGAGTAGAGTATTCACGGCGTCTGCATGTGACCCAAAACTACATTAAAAATCAGCTGTTCTCTGAAATGGTGGCAGACATTTTATTGGTTTCAGGGTGTTCCACTTCACCACCAGACACCCCACATCTGCTCTGCATTTGTTCTTCCTGCCTGAATCATGGTTTAAAATAATTCTAATCAAAAAACAGACAGTCAGCAGTAATCCATGTAAACACACAACCTTTGAACAAAACGTGAAGTAAAAAACAGTAAAAAGGAATCTGTTGGTCTACTTTCTGTCAGCAGCAGTGAAGCTCATATTGTTTTACTGCAGTTTTACACCAATTATATTTTATTCAGAAAACTGAAGTTATTTTTGTTCCCAAATGAAGCCTTTCTACAGACCTGAGCTTGGAGCTGTTTGTAAAATCTCAAATAAAAAAAAACTATTTTTTTATATTGAGAAACACAATTTAAATCAAGGCTTTGGCTTTAAAAATATTTGGTGTTTTTTGGTCCAGATTGTTCTTATTTTACTGTGTGGTTTGATGTGAAGTCCACTACTTATGAGGCTAAACATCTTAAGTTAAAGGGAAAAAATAAATCCAAACTCATGAAGTCAGCTGTCATGTTATGAACCACATTAGTAGATTACAAATGACTAAACTCAACAGCATAGTTCAAATTCTGAAAAATAACTAATCATATTCATCAGACGGGGGGATGTACATTCACAAATAAGTTTTATTTCAATATGTTTTTATACATTATAACCATTTCCAACACATTTTATATTATAATAAAATGACTTTTTCCTGTCATTTACATAAAATTCGATTTTGTATATTAAGACTGCAAAATAGTACATGTAATTTTAGTTTTTAGCTTTGTACACATACAATTTAGGTTTTAAAGAATGCACATTTTGAAGGGGTGGGGGGATATAGGTCAGCCATAAGCAAAGAGAATACAAGAGTTCTAGCAAGACCGCAGGCTAGCAGGAAACACCACCACCTTGTGACCAACACTGACCAGGGTTACATTCTTCACTTTGATTCTTTGTACCACTTGAAATGTCTGATGTCGTAGTCTGTATTTTATTTGATGCAAATTTTTATTAAATTTAATTTTTTTTGGAGAGAGGGGGGTAAATCACAAGAAAGAGCAGTTAACAGTATTTCAACCGAAGTCGTTTACAGGCAGGCCTCTAAGTTGGTTGTGTCCCAGCAGAAAGCTGGGAGCGCTGTGTGTAGCAGTGTGGGGGAAAACATAACCAAATACAGACAACAACGAAGAGTCAAACCTATCAACAACTGAAAATGCATCAACATTGCAGAAAATTAGGCTTAAAACTCACCAGCTCATCTCTGTCATGATCTTGGGAAATACACATACAGTATTAGAAAATTAAACCATGCTATAACATCCCATAAATACATCTTGGTTGCCCCCCACTTAATGTCAATGAAGACATATAATCAGGATACGCCTCCCTCTGTGAGACATACAACACAAGATGTTGAGAGGAAAAAATAGAAAGTCTCCACACAATTGTCATGAAAGATAATGAGAACATTCAAAAGTACACAGATATATTCTGATCAAAAACCTAAAAAAGACCAGCTATTGAAGCAATAAGTAGTCAGGAGTACCTTCTTTGGTTTGTGACAAAATAATTTACTGACTGATCACTAGTTTGTCAACAGGTGAAAATAACTTCACTCAGAAACATGATCATTACACCAGAGATGATGAGAAGGTCTGTCAAGAATGAATGTAACTAGATTATCTTCAATCACCTCTGATAGACAAATTTAGAGATTGCAGTTAAATGATTGGGATCATTTTATTCTCACTTTCAGTCTAATTTAAACAGCAGGTTGTGAAAATACAACACCACCGTCCCCATAAAAAAAGATTAATACAGAGTAATTAACGGTACAAAATAAGTTTGCCAATGCAAATTCTGCTGATACTACAACAGCCCTTCAGTACTTTACATCCTCTACAGCAGAGTGAAAATGTGAGCTGAGGCTGCCATTGACACTGTGGTGGTGAAGCTGTGGTCTTACAGTACAATAATGACTCGACGGGCCCTGCTGCTGGTGATAACCAGGTAAATGAAAGGAAGATAAAACGTTACACCCAAGAGCAAGATGAAAAAAAAAATGCCAGCATGCATTGTGGACCATGTACATGTGTGCACAGTATCTGTATGTGTATGAAGGAAAAACCCAGAAATGTGTCAGCAGGGTGCGGGGCCTTGATCACTCAGGGCCACGGGTGGGAGTGCTGGGCTGGTTCAGACCCATAGTTTTGCACAACCAGCCAGCAAAGTCTACTTCCTCCACTTCTGATCGCTTGATAAATGTATGACTCTGAAACCAAAAGGAAACTTCTGTTCATGAAAGTCAACACAAAAACTAATACAGTGGTATACTACACTGGTATATACAGTGGTATAATACTATTTATAAAAAAGGTAAAATAAAGGTTAATTACTCACCATAAGCATCTTCAGATCTGCTCTCTCAGCTGGGTTTTTAATCAAGCTGAAGACACAAAGAACACAAAACCTGTTGATGAAATCTATTTATATTTATTAATCAAAACAATGCATGTAAAAGGTGAGCATAAAGTCTAAGTTTATGAAAAAAATGTAGTTTGGAAGACAACATGCAAATTGGAAACTTTTAACTTCTCACTTGTAATTCACAGATACTTCAAAACTCACAGTAATGCACCCATTTCAACCCCAAAGTATAAAAAAGTCTTTCCAACAATAATCTTGTTCTTTTTTCCTCCCCATTTCTGGTGCTCACCATTTAGTCACAAAGTCTTGGAAGTCACTGGTGAAAACACCGTGTGGCAGTTTTGGGGGTGGCTGTGGGGAAAAAAAAGCAAAGTTAAAACATCTGAAGTACAACAATTAAGATCAAACCGGTTCTTTTTCCAGACCTCATTGACAATGTAGTCCAACAGTTCAAAGATGGCCATGGCAGGTCTACTGTCTATCCCGTGTCCTACGATCAAGTTGATTTAAGATTTAAATGGCAAATCTGTCATTATAAAATCTGATCAAGTTATTCATCTGTCTGTAAACGTTCTTACCGCTTACAGGCCTGCCTGGTGGTCTAGGCCTAGGCATGTTGGTGTGAGCCTCTCCCTCGGCCCCGTCCATAACGGCACGACCAAAAATGGCCTCCAGCTCTTTGGCGTCTGGTGGAGGGATGGGGTAGCGGCCGATCGCCAGTTCTACCAGGGACAGGCCCATGCTCCACACGTCAGACTGAACGGAGTAGTGAGTGCCCTGCAGTCTCTCCGGCTGTTGAGGAACACACAACTACGTCAGAGAGACCAGTTGGAGCCAAGATACCGAGGGAAAGGGAAAGGAAAGGGAAGAGGGGTAGGGGGTATCATGGCAAGAAAAGATTGAGTGTGTTCAGCAGAAAGGAAGCAGTTTAGTTGGGCGGCGTGAAGGTGCTTAGGAGCGAGTTAAAATTAGTTTTAAAAAATACTACACCAACAATGCTTTAGAAAAAAATGAGAATGGAAGAAGAGAAGTAGCTTTTGGTACTAAATCCAGGTGTTTAAAACCGAAGAAATACAAGTACAAGAAAGAGCAAGCACTTCTTCACTGCCAAAGAGCCATGCCTTCGCTTCTTGGCAGGAGAGTGAGGGTGGGCCAGAGAAAGAGAAGGCTGCGGGTGGGACCAGCGAACAAGAACCATGTGAGAGGAATGGAGATGGAAAAGTGGGTATAGGGCCAGAGGAAAGGAGGTGGGGGCACAGGCGTGCAAAGCTGACTCACCGACATGTAGGAGCGCGTTCCAACAAAGGAGTTGGCCATGGAATCTATGAGCTGGCCGCTCACACCGAAGTCGCACAGCTTGATCTCCCCGCGGGAATTGACCAGGATGTTGGAGGGCTTGACGTCTATGGGAGAGGGGACAAAAAACAAACAAAACAAATTCTACATTTTCAAAAACACTTGTGCCTCGCACTGCATCCCAAAATATAACTGTTAATAACGTGAAATCTACATATTTTAGAAAAAACATTACTTGCAGTGACATAACTAAAAATAAAGAAAAACAAGTACTAACACACTGCTGAGGTAACACACAGTTCAAACATTTAAAGCAACAAAAAACAGGACAACGTCAAAATATATATATTTAAAACCAGTTAACTTGAAAACCTTCCACGATTTGCTTCATTATGTGGCTAACATTTCAATGCGACAGCAGGTA
>JAVKLF010000083.1:11875017-11885884 GCA_034783495.1 Millerichthys robustus | reverse complement strand
GATCATGGACGCCTGGGCTCAGGAACCGGTCTCAGGTGTCGTCCGAGCTTTCACAAAGGCTGGAATAATCACGGCACCGTTAAATAACAGCAACAAGACCGACTCGGATGATGACGAGAGGGATCCAGGCTGCTTGGTGCTGAAATAGCGCAGCTGTTCAAGACGGAACTGAACTGAAAATGTGAGTGTATTGTTTTGTATTTTATGAGTTAACTTAAAACTGAACAATGTTGAGAGTTATTGTGAATTACAGTAGTTAAATAAAGCTTGGTTAAATGACTTTTGTTTCGCTTACGTTGCCTTTATTATAGGAGGCCTTTATGTAAGAAAATAGACCTGTTCATTGCTACTGCGCCTTATAATCCGGTGGCCTTATGGTCCGAAAAATACAGTACAAGTAAAATCTAGACTTGATGCAAGAGTAGAGTCAGCAAGCTAGAGAAGTCCTGCTGCGTGATAATAATGCATGACTGGACTGCTACTTTAAATAGTCAACACCACAAAGACACACACCCATAATGTGCAATGCGTTTGCAACAATGTGCATAGCTAATGTTCAGCAACTAGCCACAAAAATTTATTAGCATTGCCAAATCCAAAAGGTAACCACGACTACAATTTAAAACACCCAACCAGTCAAACTTGTCAAAAAACCTACGAAAAATGAAAGATGTAGACACACTTATATAAAAACATGGAAGATAAAGTCAACTTACAGCTATGCTAACTTTCCCAAGTATTTCTTCTGGGATTCTTCTGGCTTCCTTGAGAACCTGATCCAAAGATCCACCGTCCTGTAGAGAGAAGAAGGTGACAAATTAAGACTGATCAAACAAATAAATTATGAATTTTTCCAGATACAACAGCTTAACAAAGATTTAGTTACATATTATTTTATCACAGAAAATATTTATTCCCAGTCAGATCAACACACGAGCCCTGCCTTTCATTAAACAGGTCAGAGTTGAATGTGATAAAAGTCGTATCTGAATAAGTACGCTGGTGCTTATCTGTAACATTTGACTCAAACAGTCTGATTAGACTGGATTTGATCAAATAGACCAAAATCTAATTTCATGAAGAATCAAATCTGAAATGAACAAGTCACATTAACACAGGAAGGCTCGGTAAGTAGCAGCTAAATATTTAACATGACTTGCTGTTCAGATGAATTTATAATAAATAGTTTAAGTAAGCAAATAAAACTACAGTGCTTAAGCTTTTACAAACAGTAATAAGTTGCTAGATGCCTTGTTATTAATACAGCCACTGAGCAAATACAAGAAAACCAAAATCATCTGAGCTGCAGCAGAAACTTCTGCTTTAACAAAGATTTTGAATTTGTCATCCATTCTTCAGTTTACCACGCTTCGTTTGCTAGCTTGATCTGAATTATCGCTGCAAAAGAAAGTGTTTTTTAAAACCAAAACATAAAACTGAGGACTGCATTATCTTAAACAGGACCAATAACAGATGTAAAATGTGCTGTTTTCTCAAACTAATTACATCAATAACAATAGTAGAATTAATGCCCCGCATTTATAAGATAAAGGTGGAAGGGAAATAAGCCTAAAAATAATTTCATGTTCAGCTACTTCCAGCCATCTCTGCTATGATTTATTGTAGATACATAAATATGTGAGAAAACCAGGACTCTTTTCTCATCTACACCTCCCCACTCCACCTGTCTGCTCCTGTCCAGCTAACGTTAGCGTTCACTGTAGCTTGTCCTCCTTCCTCTCAAGTGGAGGATTCAGAAAACATCATGGCTTTATCTTCTCTGACAACTGGGTTTTAAAAATCTATCCGCTTCAATATCGTCTCCAGTTCTTTTTCAAACTTGCTTAAACAAATAAATGATTTCATTTTTGAGCACCCCTCTTACGGAGGTAAGCCAGATTACTATCAGCCCTGCATTAATGATTAATATCCACTGTCTGAAAGAAGCTTGAGAGTCTCACCATGTGTTCCATACAGATGCTGATCTCTCCATCGCTGTAAAAGGCTCCATAGAAGCCCACAATGTAGGGAGAGTTGCATTCGTGCAGCACCTGCAGCTCTCTGATGATCTGGTTTCTGATGGCAGGTTTGATTTCCAGGTGGATTAACTTAGAAAAGGAAGAAGTTAACCAATGTTCAGATAGAATCATATCATTGACAAACACAACAAAGACATGTTTAAGTAACCTCAACACGCACTGACCAATTTGCACATATCTAGAATGTCTCATTACATCTAAAATAAGTTCCACATTTTCAAATTGTTTCACATAATCCCTGAAAACCTTTAGGAGGAAATTCAGCTGACATTTTAACACACATTTTAAGAGAGCCTACAAGTCTGAGCCTGCTTGAGTTGCTGCAACAGAGTCTTAAGAGGACCTAGAAACTTAGTTAAACTCCTCCACAACGGTTTTAGTGTTGTCAAAGGATTCTTTAAGTAGGTCTTAAATGTTTCTAATCATACATGTTGGTTTATGCTTGTTATGTTAGAGAAGAGGTGAAGATGAGGATCAAGCCAGACATTCCTCAGTGGGGGGAGGCATAATATAACAAAGTATGTGGCTGAAGCACTGAAATGACTTTCGATGTAACGTCTGCATGTCTCCTCCTTTATTTCTTACTTGTCACAAAAGTATAATTCAGGATTAATGACTAAAGTCATTTACTGATACATATTCAGGATTAGGTTTATGTTATTCTCTGTTTAGGTTTGATGTTGCACCACATTTACAGTTCATATTTTATGGTCATCTTCACATACAGAACTGCAAATGAGTCTGTTAATGCAGCAACTGATGCCTTTGTGAGTCAGATTTTCTTCAACCAGAAACAAAGGCCAGACGGTGGAGCAATAATTACATAGATGTCCCAAAACACAACCACTAATCCAAACCTAATTACTGGAACAACACCTGCTTCTTCAAACCTTTAAGCTTCAGTTGAAGCAATAAACACTTTTACTCAAATGTTCACCTTTCGAGCCATGACCAAACCCGAGGGTTTGTGGCGGACCTTGTTGACCACTCCTCCGTTTCCAGCACCCAACTCACAAATTGGGTCAAAATCTTCATCCTTCAGCTCCCCGACCTGGGCTTTCTGGGTGAGGAAGGCTTCTAGACGTTTCCTTTGCTGTTCATCAAGGTCCAGCTCACCCAACTTTTTTTGTAAGGCCTCGAGGTTGGCTCTGTTAGGAAAAGAGACGTTACAAGACAAACACAGAAACAGACAGATGGGCTTTCATGCCATACAGACAGAAACATACAGCAAGTTCATCTTCACTAGTTTAACTAAACACAGATTCACACGAGAAACATTATGTAATGTTAAATAGTACAGTAACGTTTACATAGACACAGAAAACATTTTATTTTTTACTTTAAATAACGGTACTCACTCTGATGCAGCATCAATGGTGTTGGAGGTGGCCTGTCCCTCCCCAATGGGCGTAATGTTCAGAGGAACTGGTCTTCTTTTAGGAGCCATTGCAAAAAAATCTAAGTAAACTACTTTCTCGGTAAAACACTATATTTAAATTAGCTGGGCAGCTGTTGATCTGAGGCTGCCCGTCGTCGAAAAGTCCGTCTGAAAAAGCAAAAGCAACAGGATCCGCTCTAGCTGGTACCTTGGCTAGTTAACGTTAGCAAAGTTACAACACTTTTTGGGGCATGTCAGTTCGCTAATTTGGTAAAACGTAGCATGCCGATATGTCCTACAAAAGTCGGATAGTTTTTCCAGTTCATTTATAGAATCTGGAGGGTGACAGCTTTCTAGTTTTATTCGTCTCCTTCTCGGTTTTCTACCTGCTGCTACTAGCCATTAGCCACCTAGCTGCTAACGCAAGCTTCAGTGAAATTTCGCGTCTTTCAGGCGTTAGGTGTAGCAATCCTCGTTCCTGATCTCACACGAGGGAACAAGTCCAGCTACTTCTCGACGGACCTCTCTAGAAATAATTCTTCCGTGTTTCTAACCCAGGTTGTGAGAGGCTCTGAAACGGTAAAGAGCTTTGGCGCTGACCGCTGGTGCTTCAATACAGGAAGCAGCAGACCTGTCTAGATACGTGACACCCACAGGAAGACCTCTGCATAAATACCGCGAGACTGAAACTGTCTGACAACTTTATACAAGGTAAGTAAAATAATATTATGGAGGATATACATTTTTATTTTGTGATAACATACTTGGCGTATTGTTTTTACTAATGTAAAAGTCCAGTTCAAATGTTTAAGAACAGTTTTTATCCAATTATTCATGGTTCGTTTACGTGCATCAAAGAACGTTACTCCCACCTACTGGCAACAAAAGGGAACAGACTGCAATAGTTTTGCAGAAATGCTACATTTGTTAAGATTTCTTCACATACAGTATATTTCAGTCATTCTACTCAAACTGTCTTGCAAAGCATATTTTGACTGTAGTTACACCGTGTTACAAATTCCCCAAAGATTTTATATATCATCAACCCAAAGGTTGTCTGAGTACAAATATTTTGTTGGACATTTTTTGTATTGAGGGCACCATCACATTTTTGTAAAGATTTGCCACTGCCATAAACAAATAAACAACCAAACCAAACCAAAACATTGTTGTATCATGGAATTTTATGCAAACTCCACGCAGAAAGACCCCAGATTGGAACTTTGAACCTATTGCTGTGATACGCCAGGGCTGACCACTAATCCAAGGTGTTTATTTTCTTTAATTTAAACATTTTCTCTTCTGTTTAAAGCACAAACCTATTGATGTTCCATGGCAAAGGCTAAGAATAGGATACAAATGTTTCTGCCTGTTGAATGTAACAGATGATTCTGCAAGTTGTATGAACACTTGTTTTAAAATTGTTGTAAAAGTGTTCCTCCCCAGTAGAAGTTTACACAATGTGGTCATCAGATGTGCTGGGATAGCCCAGCCCAGTGTTAGGCAAGCACTGAATGGTTGCAGGTGCATTGCTCATGGGAATAAGCCATTACCATTTCTTTTGTCTTTCCACTTCTCTCATTTTTTATGGCTTACCAACTCGAATGAAGATTTGATAGTTTTTATGATGGATGCCCTTCCTGATGCAATCACAGCCCACATGTGTGGAGCAGGGGGCTGTCAACTAGGGTGCCAAGGGGAGTGGATGTGGAGATTAAGGACCTTGCTCAAGGATCCAGAATGGGGCAAATGGAGGTGGAGAAAGATGTAGGTGCTTTTCCTCTCCCACCCAAATCTTGCTGTGACAGTTAGGGGATTGCAGTCGGGGCGACCTTCTGATCATGGGCTCGCCTTCTCTGTGCCACCACTCCTCTGCTAAAATCTATCACAATACAGTATATTGTAGAAATTTGTCTGGCGTAGTAAAGCCAGAGATCTCTGAAGCTCGTTTTGCAAGTTGTACTTGCCAATACCATTTGAGTAGATCCAGCTTACTCAAACACTGAGCGCTGCCAGTTGAGCCACGTAAGCTTCAGTTCAAGGAAGTAGATATGAATCAGGCATTAAAATAGTTTGAGAAAAAGTCTTAAGATGAAAAAAAAAACAGAACACATTTTTAAAGACAAACACCTTTGTTCTACAGCATTCTGTGAACAGGCAATTACAAAATAAAGTCCAGACGAGTGTTAAAGAACTGATTTTATTTCAACACATCAATAACAGCTGTTAGAATACGATCATTTCAAATTTTACATATTCATCCTCAACAGGCATCAAACGCCCCCACAGATCTCAGTAGTTATGTCCTTTTATTTGGTACAGGACATAACAACCCACCCCTGAACTGGTTCCTCCCAGTTCTCTGTGGCATCAGAGTCCAGTGATGCTGAGCTCGGCTGTTTGCCTAGAAGAACCACTGGAGGCAATTCAAGGCTTAATAAAATATTATTTTAATTTTATTGTCTTAATAAGAACATAAAAAAATGAACAAAACATGTACATCATGGACTGAAAGCCTCTGCCCATGCTACCTTATGCATTATAAGAAGAAAATGTCACTACAGAAAAAAATAAAAAGATCCTCAGCTCTCTTCAGCCTCCTAGGTCCCTGAATCTGGCTCAGTTCTACAGTAGCAACCCACACCACCTGCTCTTTACCCACAAGGCTATTGTTCAGGAGAACCACTCAAATAATGACCTAAATCTAGCAAAGGAAAATTGCTCTCTTCATATGTATAGACTTACTTACAAAAACAAACTGCCTAATTAAATGCAGGTATCTAAGTTATTATTTTTTAATTGGCTTCAAAGCTCTATATGTAGAATATAGATTTTTTAGGAACAGATATCGGTTTTGTCAAGAGCCACCAGCTTGTTGGGATTACTTAAATGTTTTCCTCTTAATTCTAATTTTCTAAGCTGTCAAAAAGGAAAAAAATAAATTGGAAGACTAGATGTGGCTTACTTTTTTCAAGTTGTCAAGAGTGAGGCCACCGATAAATGTGTTAAAATTTCAATGAGGGGAAAGTAAACCTGCATCTGGATCACAAGCGCCACACCCTGCAGAACTTTGAGGCATTGCTCACGGGAGCAGGATTTCTGGTTATTTGTTCTTTTACACGAGATGGAACCATGCCCAAGGATTTATATTCATGACCTTCCGCACAAGGAACTTTAAAATAATAACCATTTTGATGTATTAAATGTTAGTGCATCTCTAAAGCAAACAAATAGTGAAAACACGAAACGTATCTGAAACCTGCACACCCAGCCCGAGTAGTTTCATTGAAGAGCAGCCATCACATATTTAGAATAATGATGCTGGATTCAGAGGATTCTGAATTTCCATCCTCCAGAATGTGGCAAACAAAATGTTATTCTACTATGGGAAATAAATAAGACCCCTTCCACACTGACATGAGTCTGAGAGGGGTGATTCTTTTCATGCTAAGCAGGACCATTTGTAATCTAACTGAGTTTAAATGTTTTGTAGTTTTGTGCAGCAGCAAAACACCCAGCTGTGACCCAGGTTGACCTCAGTGGGAGGGGGAAAAAAAGGCAGCGTTCATTAACAGCAGAGCCACGAGCCTGGATCGATTGTAGACCAACACCCAAAACCCACCAGTGGAGGTGCCCGATTGGGAAAAGTACTAGCTAGAGCAGCAGCAAAATGTTCAGTAATTTACCACAAAAAACTAAAAGTTGTTATATAAACATACTAACACGTCTATATCCTGCTTAGGTCATTCTTTTGACTCAGAAATCTAGAACTGTGGAATATGAATGAGCCTCAGATTGAACTTTCACCAACAGTCCAGCTGAGTCCAATTTCCTCCACTTAAAAAAGGCATCAAAACCTCAAAAACGTTTCTTGTCAGCAAGTTCCACAAGTATTTCTGCTTTGGTATAAAGTCCTTACAGTAATTTGGATGGTAAATATTAATTTAGAATTTGAAAGTATCATCCTTTCAAATATTTGAGATTTGCAGTGAAGTTTTGCAGAGTCACATTTCCTCTAACAAATCTTTTACAATAACTGTTAACCAGATCACCCACAAAGCAACTATCACCAATTTGATGTTGTTTTATGCAGCGAAAAAACTAGCTGCATGAAGGGAAGGTAAAAAAAAACACATTAGAAAAAAAAGAATCTCCAGTGTAAAACAGGTATTTGAAAGACTCGATTCATCTGTGCCTCCCTATCTTTCAAAGCTATTCCCTGGTCAGTCTAAGTTTTTTTGTTTTGACTGAGGTAGGTTCTCTTTATCCAAGGACTAAATAAAACTAAAACACACAAAATAATTAAATTTCCATCACGCTTGCGATATTACAGCTAAGTCCTTCCAAATTACTCATCTTCTCCTTTTTGTTTTTTTGTTTTTTTACCTTCATCCAAAAGCTACTTAGGACCCTCTAATTTCCAGTTCATCACTGATGGGACAAAAATCAGATGCGAACACTGACCGCTTGTGGCTAAAAGAGCCTGTATTGTGTAAGAAACAGAGCGAGAGGGAATAGTCTGGAAAGAGAAGAGTAAGAATGGTGGTGGGGTGCTCAGACCAGTCAGTCTCTGTAACAGAGGCAGGTTGGTATATATACTCACTGCAAGGTGCCACCAGGCCAAAAAGAGCTGCTTCCAGAGATGTGCAGTGCAAAAAGGAAATCCATGTCACTCTAAACTCAAGAGTCATTGACAGAGTGGGTACGAGTGTCTGTTTTGTCTGGATTTAAACTAGAGCTGCTAAAAAGGCTCTGATATCTGAGGATTGGGGAGTTGTGGTTGTTGCATCTAGTGGATTACCGTGTTCCTGTCCTCGAGTTTATCAAGCCCCCTGCAGCTCTGCGTGGCAGTTTATGAGGGGACAGAACTGCAGGGTCAGTATGCAGTGACCAGGTCCTTGTCGAAGTTGTATCGACCTCTCTTAGGGGCGGGACTGTCTGTGCTGTCCTCAGTGTCCTCACTGTCCCCTCCAGCCCCTCCCCCCTCCTCTTCAGAGGAGGAGTCCAGAGTCAGATCTACCACTACACCTCCTCCTGGCGCCGCTGTAGGTCCTCCAGCAACTCCAGCCACAAGTGAACCGCTTCCAGATCTGCCCGTCTGGCTGGTGCTGCTATGGGCCGGTGAATGTCCGTTTGCTTCAGGAATGCCTGCAAAAAAACCTCCAGTTTGAATAAATGAACTGTACGAGACTTTGTTCCACTGAACTACAGTGCAGCACAAAGCTAATATACATTCACACGTTTAGGATGAGAGGGTCTGACATACATATATCAACAACAGGGTACTCCGGTGTGTTGCTGCGTTCTCTTTCCCTCTCCCTCTCCTTGTCATCACTGATGGGTCGCCAGGAGCCGTCTGTTAGGTACTCAATCTCCTCTATGTCCTCGCTCGTCTCTTTCAGAATCTCAGATAATAACCTGAAACACACAGAGCTAGTCTGAGGTGTCTCATACAAACCAGGTACGAAAATGAACTAAAACCTTTAATACAGACTCTTTATTTACAAATTATTTGAATATTTGAGATCAATTATAATCATAAAATCATACTTCCAATGTGTAAACATTTTAAAGTCTGCTGAAAGACGTATTTAATGACATTTTAATGCTAATTAAGGCCTTATTTTTTAGATTGGTGAATTGAAGGCAACTTATGTAGCACCTTTCTATCCAACCAAGATACTCAAAGCTCTTTACACTATTATCTGTGCTTTACTGAAGTGCAGATGGTGAATTGGGTAATTTCCAATATCCTCAGTGATTTTGCTCCCACAAATCACACATATGAGCCAATCATCTTCAGTTTGTCTGAGGTTGTATTTTTCATAATTACCATGAAAACTAATAAAGTGAGCTTCAGATTTTCTTTTATTTTGTGCTAATAAAAAAAAAGAAAACTTAAAACTGAAAATAGAGTGTTGTTATTTACCATAGCAGTACAGTCTATCTGAGTGCTCTTCAGTGTTTAGAAAGTAGTTGGTAAGCAAAAAAAAATACAAAACACATTTGCAGTGTTGGCAAACTTTGTTGAGCCTTTCAGTCCCTTGATTAGATGGTTCTAGACAACATACTTATGACAAAACCTAATTATCATTCAGCCAAAAAAAGGATCAGAAGCTTTGGCTCTTAGTTTGCAGCAAGGGCAGATCAACAGATCTGTACATTAGAAAAAATGTAACATGTGAACAGACAAGTTTTGATTGCCTCAGTTAAACTTGCTGATTCACTGGGTAAAGTCAGTACTTATAAGGCTGAGTTTACTTGCACTCCTCAGACTGAAGAAGTCTGTTGGAGAAGAGACGAAACGTTTCAACCAAGAAAACCCCGTCCAGAGGACCTATTCAATTTTTTCTCTTTTTCTACCTGGACGATTGATATGCATCAGAATATCACTACACTTTTCAAAACACCTAAATCCCCAAAATGTGCACAGTTCAATATGTTGAAAATTGGCTTTAACAAAAAGGCATATACAAACCTAAGAACATTTACCAAAAAATAAAAATAAGCAGCAGAAAAGGCTCCAGGGTTGGAACGAGTTAGAGTACATCCCCTTACCCATCGATGGTGAGCAGCTCAAACGGAGCAGGCTTGTCACAGACGGGGCAGGTCCACGTGGGCTTCTTTTCATTCATCTGTAGGAAAAAAACTGCATCGAAACACTGCAGATGGGCGCAGGTTAGAACTCTGCACGGCACACCAAGTCGCATCTTCACCAGCTGGAAGTCACAAAGACAGAGGATAATTCAAAATACATTTGTCACAAACACTGATCATTGAAAAGGTTTGATTTTATGGCCACACTTACTGGACAGATTAAAGAGACTCTGAGGCCTGTCGTTGCTATTTCACTTTCTGGGTCAAACCGTAGTTTATCTTGAACTGTAAGTGAATCATAAGAAAATACTTGAGCAGCAGGGAGAAAAGGTAACCCTTTCGTTTTGAACGTTAGAAGTAGAAGTTTGACTTACTGCGTTCGCGACAGCGATCTGGATTCTCAACAGAGCAGAGCTTTAACTGGTTGAAGAGGTCCGAAGCAGTGAAGACCCTCACTAGATACACTGCAACAGAATAACGCTGGAGACAGGGATTTATACACTGTGAGGTTTTAAGAAATGTACTTAAAAATAAAAAGATATCATGGTGGTTTAAGACATAATTAAACAGAATGTATTACAGTAAAAATCGTTCCAAAGGTAGAACTATGTGGAGTGTTATAAAAGAATGCTCATGAAAAACATGAAAACAAAGCTTAAGGAAATTTATCTTTTAAAAATTAGAATAAAAAAATGCTTAGGCTACCGGAAAAGTTGCCAACCATTGCAACATTTTGAACGTATTAACTTGAGCATCTAACACGTACTCAGCTAATGCAAATCTACTAACAGCTAATAGACCTTTTTCACGCTTCCGGGTTTTAAAGCGGATGTGGGGTTAGACAACTTCCGGT
>JAVKLF010000083.1:11814593-11826174 GCA_034783495.1 Millerichthys robustus | reverse complement strand
TAACCCTGACCTAAACTTAGTTCATACCCGAGCCCTAAACCCTAACCCCTGACCCACAGATGGCATTTTCCCTTGTGAGGACTAGGTAAAATGTCCTCACAAGTATAGTACAGTGCCAAAAAATGTCCTCACAAGGGTAGTAAAACATGCCCACCTACACACAAACACACACAAAGAAACACAAACTGCTTACTTTTGTGCAACAGTCACTTAGACCCCCATTGCGACTCAAACTGCATTAATATTGAATCAAACAGCAGTGTCTCCAGCTAGCAGGCAACAGCCAGTCCCGCTGCCGTGCCCTCCCCACCCCACCCCACCCCATCTTTCTCTCACCGCAGGCTGGTTCCCCTGTCTGCACTCTGCAAGATGGAAAGAATATTCCCACTGGGCAGGAGGCATGGATTAGCTTTAAATCAACTTTTATATAGCAATAGAGATAGAGCTGTAGCATCTCTGGTGCATAAACTAGATTTTATGTGTTTAAGTACTCACCATTAGTTCCCTCTACCTCCTGTCTTTGTTTTTTTTGTAGCACCAAAAGCAATCACTTCTGTATATTTACTTTCTGCTTTGTTTTCTCTTTCTGCTCCTGTGCCACCGCTGCCACCCACACCAAGCCTGCAAGCGCAAAGAGCAGGAGCAACACAAGGACCGCAACACAGCGCCCAAGAAACAGCGACTGGTCTTCACCGACCTGCAGCGGCGCACGCTCATCGCCATCTTCAAGGAGAACAAGCGTCCCTCCAAGGAAATGCAGATCACCATCTCCCAGCAGCTGGGCTTGGAGCTCAGCACCGTCAGCAACTTCTTCATGAATGCACGTCGCCGCTGCGTGGATCGTTGGCACGATGACCATGGTACCAGCCCAGGGCAGCCAGGCACATCCACTACCACCTTCTCCAAGGCCTGAGAGGATGAGGAGGCCTTCAGAAAGCTGGGGAACCAGGTCAGAACAGCAGGGGTCACAGGAGGTTGACATTGAGACCTGTCTCGACCTGGCCTGGACAGTCTGAATGTGCCCTCTGCCTGAAAAGGGAAATCTTCTGTGCCATGCAATCATCTGTTTTTGTCAGCCAAAATGTCAAACTCTCACCCAAAATAGCATAATCCAAAGGGTGAGGTATGAAGTCAGGTCCAATCTGCATTTCTCACAGATGGACAATCATAGATTTTGTCTTAATTTTGAGAAAAGAATAATTTTTAAGACATCTTACAAAGCAAAGAGACACCAAAGATTTGATCTTTTGTTTTTACCTTTTTTTTTGGATGGTATTTGCATTTTGCCAGCCTCCTTCGTCTTCACCCAAAGTAGCCACTGACTCTGCTTTTTCTCTCAACTCAACTCCTTTGTGTCTGCCTCCTTATTCACATCCTCTCCACGCCGGCACATGGAAGCAACAAGGGTGAAAGAACGGCAATAAATCTGACGAGAAAACTACACATAGCCTTATTATCAGTGCCCCAATCCTTCTCACACACATACATATAAGGTCGCCATAGGGAAAAACAACACAGCCCATGAAAAAAACAGACTTGTTTTTCACTTCCCTGCCTCCACCTTCCCAGCTTTCTCCTGTAGTCACCTTTATTCCTCAGCCAAATGTATTCCCTGATGGCCAGCCATTTCAGAGAGCAGCTCAGCCTGATCATACAGCAAACTAATAAATTGAAAAATGAATCGATGCAGACAGAGAATGTGGCTCCTTGACCCCCTCCTGAAGGTGAAATTCAAGATGCTCGGCAGGAGATTCTCAGGTCTTCCAGGCCAAGGTCATATTTTTTTGCACAGATGTCAAAGGCCTGCAGGAAGATGTGTCACAACTCCTTTTAGCCCGGGCCAAGAGTCTGTGTTTCTCTGACCAACGGGAGGAGGCAGGTGAGATGTCTGGACGTGCTCTTTGTTCTGCTGGGAGTGTTCTTTCTAAATCAATAATGGAGAACCGTACGATGACAACAACACGCTCGGGCATCCAGCCAGCTACATTACAGCTGCATATTAAAAGCAGAGGAGCACACAGAAGCCAGTGAAGATGGGAACACAAAGGCCTCAGCAGCAGCAGCAGCAGCAGCACCCCTCCATCCCTGTCCTGCCTGCACTGGCAGAGCAACAGTGCCCCCTGTTGACAGTAGAGACCTGTAACCAGCAGAGCGGAGGGGAGGTAGGGAAGAGCCACTAGATGCTGAGAAGAAGTCATGGCACAACCCATTCAGGCCCTCGCAGCTCTTTGAAGGCAGATCAATAGCTAACCATTATCCTATTGTTGTTCCTCATCCAGCCAGTGCTGGTGGAGGAGGAGGAAGGGGTGGGGGTCAAACTGAAAATACAAACGCTGAAAATACAAAGATTTAGCAAACGGCAGAGAATTATTTGGGTAAAAATCAACAAATTTTAAAAAAAAGACGCAAAAATTGGTTGTGAGGAAGTACAATAGAGTGAAATTAACAGAAAGGTGAAAAATACACAAGAAGTTTATTTTGTGTTCTCAAATCTTTTTTCATCACTCTTATAGCAAAACTAATTTTAAAAAAAGCTCTCAAGTGATGTGGTTTAAAGCAAATCTGATTATTATCACAAAAGGGTAAGCAACAGCTAACCCTAACCTAACCACACTCAGCTGGTTTTACGCTACAACAAATAGTGCCAATGCTTACTGCCTTAATGTGAGTCAGAGAATACGGTAGGGTTAACACACAGTGTGTGCCATAGCAACCAACAATCAGCTTTTAACTGAAATAAATATCTTTTTTGTCAAAGAAATTCTAATTTTAAGGTGTAAACTTGACATGACAAGCATTCAGTATGTGTTACAAATGAAACAGAAACACGTTATCAACACAAAAGCAAACAAATGGTGAAGCAGAAGAAAATCTCTTCATTCGATCATTTTGATCTCTACCTCCTTAATCCCCCCAACCCTCTCTCTTCCTCTCTATATTGATGCGGGTTTTAATTAGTACCATAGACACAAAGTTTCTATTTCTTGTTACTGTTGTGCTCTTTGTGCAGACGTAAGGCACCTTGTTGATGAATCAAAAAACAGAAGGACTTTTTAAAAGAAAAAAGAGGGGATGCAAGGATTTAGTCTGATGAAGGACATGATTTTTTTTTCTTCTTGCTTTATTTTTGCAGTCTGTGTGAATGCAGACTTGAAGGAGACATTTACCACAACAAAGAGGGGCGGTGGGGGGTGGAGCAGCTGAGGATGACAAGTCAAGTAAATGATGGGACACTTTCAGAACTGTGGTATTCTCAGCTCCCTTTAAGACGAACCTCAAGAACGGGGGCCACAAAAATTCGAAACAAACAACAACAACAACAAAAATAATCTCAAAATAACAACAGCAATGGACAAAATACGACCTCCGAATGTCCTGGCTGACTCAATATGTTCAGTTGGAAGGAGCATTAGGGCGTGTGTGTGTGTGTGTGTGTGTGTGTGTGGGTGTGTGTGTGTGTGTGTGTGTGTAGGGGGGTGTAATACAGCCTGGGACTCAATAGTTATCTGTGTGGTCTTAAGATGCAACTGTAGCATTTCCAACAATGTAGTCAGATTAGCGGTAAAGATTAGATAAGAAATGGTCATTATGGAGGAGTTGATCGAGAGGCACTGACTAACTTCGTGCTGCTGTAAGCAGTGAGTTAATGTCGCCAAAGGAAGATGAGCTTAAATCGACTTGTTGTATACAGCTCAGTGAGCGAATGGCTAGATTCACTTCTGAGTTTTAAGCTGACAAAATGACATTTGTTTGTAGTGAGAACCAGTGTGGCTACCTCACTAAGCTGAGTGGTTTGTGAAACCGCCACTGATACCAAAGATACTGCAGCCTACCAGTCTCAAACTGCCTGGGGGAGGACACAAATGCATTTCTTTGCCCAAAACAGCTCCTTTAAAGACAGACACACACGCTCTTCGTTGCATTTGTTCAAACAGTGCAGTCAGACTGCATCGTGCCACATTGGAGGAGGTGGTTGCCTTGCAGACAGAGTTGAGTGCCTTTTCCCTTCAACCACGGGTGGGACTGCACTGGTCACACACACACATAGCTGCACACACACAAGCATGCACTCACACTCACACAACGCTCCCATAATTGGATGGACAGAAAGAGGGGGGGTCAAAGAGAGGGACACAGAGTGGCGGCTGTGTCAGCATTTTCTCCCATATTGACTTTCCATCTTGATACACTAGAATACAAGCACTTTATCACGTAGAAAGTCTATAAAACATTTTCTATACACTATTTATTTGAAACCAAACTCTATGTTACTTCTTAATCTTTCAGTCTTTTGCCATTGATCATCTGCTCGCTCCACGGCCTTTCCTTTTGAAATTCTTTTTGCTCTCTGCCGGGCGTGCTTATGGCCTCGCCTGTTTTACCTTTTCTCATCAAAGATATTTTTGTGAAACAGAGAAAGAGAGGGGTAAACAAGACAGGCCATGGCTTTAAGCACTGCCAGGGCAGCGTTTAGGATTTTCTTTTCCTGTCCACTGCGTGCGAGCACAGAGGCTGCACTGAAAAAGTGTGGAAAACTCACAGACTTCTTAAAAACACAAACTCCTCCTTTCACCTCATCCGCCCACACAACTTTTCCCCCTGGCTAGTGATCAGACTTGGTAGGCGTGTGTTGACAATTTAATTCTGAAATACCTCAAAAACCTTTCATGTAAACTTTATGTAATTTAAAGTAAAAAAAATACTGCTAATGATAACAATGATTATGAAACTAAGATACTATGATAGTTAGTTTTGGAACTTGTGACTTGAAGCTTTATACTGTTAAATTCCTTTGATTCGTTTTTGCTTATTTTTCTTCCATTTGTTTTTGCTACGGCATGTACTTACTGTTTTCATAAAAAGGAAAAGACATTGTGAATGTTTCTGTGGAGGTTTAGCTGAGAAAAGATGAGACAGAAAAGAAAGGTAGAATAGAAAGACTCGAGCTTAATATGTTTAGTGTGAAGCTCTAATCAAAGAAAAAAAGAAAAATAAATGAGCATATATAATTTGACCTGAATTAAAAGCCAAACATTTGATGTTAAACCAAAGGAGGATTAATCTTACATTCAGTGTTAGCTTTCTTCTGCCTTTAAGTTGTCTTTTCTCTAAAGAAAAAAATACTAAAAAGAAAAAAAAAAACACTTTTGCAGTTACTTTTGAAGGTCCCTGGGTGTGTTCAAGTGCTCCTGATGTTCTTAGAATATTAAAGATCAGCACCTTCTGTTGAGAAGAAGGTGCATTATCTTTTCTTTTGTGCATGGATATTGTATAACTGTATAGAAACCAACAGGAATGACCTGTGATTTTGTGGGGAGAGGAGGATGGAAGGACTTGGATGAGGGTGGAGAAGGGGTGGGGGATATTTTGTTTATCAAAATAAAGATTAAAAAAGATGGGTGGGAGGATTTGGGTTATAGACATTGGAGGGGTCCTGTTTTTTGAATTTTTGTCACTGTTGGATTCTCTGGTTGTGTGCATGTGTTGTTGCAACCCTACCCTCCTTTTCCCCTCGTTTTTTGATGTATATAAATCTAGACAGTAGGGGGCAGTGTGTGCTGGGGGAGGTCAAACTCCTCTCCTCCCAATCAATAGCATTCAATCTTCATTCCTCAGCTTGGGGTCTGTACTCGGGTCTTGAAAACGTGTGTCTTGCTTTTCCAAATACGGGATGTTTACTTGGAGTTAATCAAAGGGACACACACAGATCTGAGCGGCCTTGAATATACCTGTATGTTTGTCTACATGCTTTCCTTCAATCTGTGTATATGTGTTCATTTGTACCTCTGTGCAGACAGTGTTTTCTACTTTATGTTCCTTTGCTATGGGTTGCAATATTTGTCATGCAAAAATCTGAAACCATTTCTTACTGACTGACCGACCAACAAACTTTCAGCACCATTTGGCAACTGATGCTCCAGCCCTGAAACGTCGTCTGCATTTACTGTCAAACAGCATCTGTGTGTCGTTTCAGAGCTGGATTGAACGGGTTGCCAGTGGAGACTGATGTAGACACCCCCAGTCACACTGTGCTCTCCCTCTTCTGTTACCTGTTAATCAATCAAAACCAAGTGTCTTTGTGATGGTAGAAGACAATCAGTTTCAAAACAAGAAAAAAGGTAGAGAGAGGGCAGGCCAGTGGGGAGGAGGATGGGGAGAACGGAAGAGCAAAATCACGGGAAAAGAGGCTCTCTGACCGGAGACAAGCTGTAACGTGCGACTGCCAAATGACTGCCCTGCTGCTCCTGTTCACCCAGATACTCAATTAAATCACAGCCAAATCTTAAACTTAAAGTGACCGCTGGGATCATTTGAAGTGAGGTAATATCTTACCTGTTACAGATGGCTGTTTGAAAGTCCTCGGATTGGTGGAATAGAGCTTATTTCTGACTGTACTGAGGAGCTAACTGCTTGTCTGGGCGGGACCAAAAGCAAAAATAAAAGCTGAACACTGTCAGGTTCACATTACGTGGTTCTTCCAACAGAAACATTGTGATATTCCTACTGGAGGTGCCCCAGTTTGCACAGAAAGGGCTATAGCTAGCTGCCTTTTTCTATTTTGCTATTCTGCTATTTGCATCGGCAAATAATACTAGAAGTTTATCTAAATAACCATGTGATGTGAAACTGACAGTAATGTAAAAGTACAGCAAATATGGTAGGGTTAAATCAACACTGTTTCATGTTGATTTAGTGTTAAATCAACACTAAAGGTGTTATTTTAACACTTCCATATTTGCTGTGTGGTGTTTACACAAACTGATAGACAATTTTTGGATGCTGGAATTAATTGTAAGACCCACTCAGGCTATCTGTTAGCTCATCAGTCTGGCCTGATTTAAACTTTATATATTCAAGATGATCTTGTTCAAGGAGTTTCTAAACGTTTCCAAAAAACCTTGCTTCAAAGATCTAAGCTATCTCTTTAACTGTAAACCAGCCACTGCTTTATACTCTGCCTCATCTCCTGCCTCTACAGGAGTACAAAACAAAGCTTTGGCTTTAAAGGCTATGTTTTCATCACCCACCACCTGATTTCTGCTGATCTACCGATGATGTAGCCAGCCGCGAGGAATTTTTTAAATGGCTATAGTTGGTGGCTTTTGCACAGAGAACTATGCAAACACCTGACCCCCCCAATCCTAATCGTTGCTGCTGGGTCAGAGTGTATAACCTTCATTCCCCCTCTGCATTTACATACACCTACTCTTTGCCCTCCTCCACCTCTTTTCCCACTCACCCCATGAGCCCAACAAGGGTGAGGCAACCCCAGCTGCTCAGTTTTTTGTGGAGCGGCTAAGGGACAGAAGAGCACTACAGCGCCGTGCGTTTCACCACACTTACACCAACACAGCATCATAAGAATGCCCCAAACTGCCACTGACATCAAAATGGAGTCCATGCTGATGTCTGCAAGCTGAACCCCCCTCCCCACAGCTCATGGCTCCATTGTCCCAACAATGTTTGACTGTCTTTGTCCCCAGCGCCAAGGAAGGGCCACAATCAATGCAAAGACACTTACATTGTACCTACTTTAGTTTACAAAGTCGTTTGGAGATGGTGGCTTATATTGCACTTGGACAGACAGACACACACACAAACAGACACAGGCACATTCTGGAGAGGGTGAGTCTGCCTTTTGAGAGTGTTTGCTGAAACCAAAGATGATAAATCAGAGGTATGACAATCTGGCTGCCAAACCCAGAAAACGATGTTCAGCTTTCTGGGCTGCTCCACAGGTTCCTGCGATTCATCGGCAATTTGGAAATTCCACATCTTGTACGTAAACACATACACACATCTACGTACATCACACTCTGCCTGCACAAACACACACAAACGGGGAACAAACGCGCTCACTTCAGATCAGAAAGCCTCTCTTCCTCCCTCCTCCCCCTGCAGAAGCCGGAGAGCCTGTGGAAGACTTTTAGTTTCACTCTTGAGAAGGAAAAAAAATTGAGTAATAACTGTTACAGAAAAATAAATACTTAAAAGGATAATATGGGTAAAATTGCGTGTTTTGAAATAAATTAACAAATAAAACAATTGTAAAACAAAGATGGTTGTTGGTTTCTTTTGTGTGAAACTCAAAGGAAACCCTTGGAGTTCAAAACATAGACTCCCGCAACAAAGATAAGAAATATTTATTGACAGTTGCCAAGATATTTGTGTAAACAATAATAGAAAAAAAAAACATTTTTCAATGACATCATTATCTTTTTTGAAAAATAGGAGCCATCAACTTGAATGGTTCCACTACATCCTAGGAAATCATGTTTAAAAACAAATCCAACATCTTTTTAAGCCTTTGTTTTTGGAACAATAAGCATGAATGCTTAGTTTAAAATTAAAAACATTGCATGCTCAAGTGATTATTCTTGCATGAATAATCTCTTGTGTGCATGGTTTCTTTTTCTGCTTGAGGTTGGTGTGATCTGATTCTCTTCATTTGACCCAGACTATGTGGTTCTCCAGGGTCCCTCTGTAGCCTTGCAGCCTAAACATGTTGAATCTGTTGAATCAACTTTCTTTCTTTATCAAGGCTACAATCGATCAGCCAACCTAAATTATATTTTTTCAAAAGATTTGTAGTTTTAATCAGCTCAGCTGTGAATTAAACATTCCTGTTTGTTCCAGTCTGTGAGAAATGTCTTCAAAGCTCCATTTGGTCTGCAATTAAGAAAACCTAAAGCTTAATCATTACAATTCTGTATCGGTAGGCTTATTACTTATAATAACTTTTCCATCCTGCGACAACTCCTTCCTACGGATGGAAGTGGCTGAGCTGATGAGGCGACCGGGCCTGGCTCCCTGAGAAATGGCGTAAGAGGAGCGGCGGAGCGATGTTTGTCTTCTGAACGTTGAATTCAACTCAACAGGTTGAGGAGATGAGCTGTGGACCTGCATCGCAGCAAGCAAGATGACACCAAACACACAAAAAATAACCTCTTTACTTATCACAGATTAGTACAGCACAGAAAATAATTTCTCACAGATACATGTTTAAAAAAAGAAATATGGTAATTTTTAAGTATGTTAGTTTAAAAAAATATGTCTGGAAACATTGGATCAGAGAATGGGAAACATGACAGTGAGCAAAAAGTCCAAGTCCAGGAAAAAGGGAGTGTGGTGAAGAGGGGAGGATGAGAATCCAGATAAGATGGAGAAAAGTTTCAGGACTGATTTGTGACAAAAAGGATGGCAGCAAAGGTCAAAGGAAAGATTTACAATAGACTAAGTGAGACCAGCTGTCTTGTCTGGTTTGGACAAAACACATGGACAAAAAGACAGGAGACAGAACTGGAAGTGTCTGACGTTGAGGTTCTCCTTGGGAGGGGCAAAGATGGAGAAGATTAGGTATTAGATCATCAGAGGTACAGCAAAGGATGAAGGACTGGGACACAAAGTTAGAGAGATAAAGACTGAGACGGTTTGGACATGTCCAGAGGAGGGACAGTGGTTATATTGGTAGAAGGATGTTAGAGATGCAGTTGCCAGGAGGAAAAAGACAAAGAGGAGATTAATGGATGCAGTTAGCAAGGACATGGAAGTAGTTGGAGTGAGGACAGAGGACACAAAGGACAGAGTGAGATGGAGGGAGAATTGCTGTGGAGACCCCCGAAGAAGGAAAGCCGGAAGAAAGGAAAGGAACAATAAAAATTTGTTTAATAAAAAAATGTAATAAACAATGTATATTTTTATTGGGTTTATCAGATCTTCTTTATCTTTATCAGAAAAATTGATGGAGGAAATTAAAAAAATAGATTATGAAATCTGGATAATTACAAAAAAGGCTATTTCTGACAAATCAGCATTAGTGAACTTTTACTCCTGTGGATAATTCTTTTTGTACTCTCACAAAATGCACTCTGAGGTCTTGCCTTGTGTTTGTTGTGGACAGACAGGACGACGTTGAGGGCGTGAACTGTGAACGAGGGGAGAAAAGCTGTCCAAGTGGTGAGAAATGCTGTGAGCCACACAACTGGCTCAGCGAAGGCGATGTCAGACGCCCCTGACGAGAAAGAAAGAGCAATCAAATCTGTTTACAGGAATGATGAAATCAAATTAGGACTAGAATAGTTCCTGGAGAAAGCATGACGGGGATTGCCACGTGCCTGCCCTGAAATACCCATCATCTACCACCATGCCAAATTTCAACTCAAAACAAGTATTCTATACTATATTTATTTATATCTTACTTTTCCTAGACAAGAATTTCAACGTTTTGATATATAATTTGTCTTTGTACCTTGGAATTTGTGGCCGTAGCAGCAATTTGTTCACTGAGCATTTTCTAATCTCACGTGGGGAAAAGAAGGGATTTGGCCTCACTCTGAGGCACCCTGAGAGAGAACAGTTTGGGTTAGAGTAAAACCAAATTTCTCTTTGTACCTTGAAAATTGAGGTCGTAGCAGCAATTTGTTTGCTGAGGAGCTGTAAGGTTTTTCTCCTCAGTCCACTGAGTCAGAGTGTGAGTGACACAACCATATTTGGAGGCAATGGCGGTTTAACATGGGTTTTTTGGGGTCTTCATTTGATGATTACGTCGCCATGGTAAGGCAAAACGCCAATAAAAGTAATAGCACACCTCACGGGACCGAGCAGCGGTTCGGATCGCATTCAAATTGATGGAAAAGTAAGATATAAATAAATATAGTATAGAGACACTTCCTGTCACAGAATAACAATGGGTGTTGCCTTTAAAAAGGCAATCCCCAATAAAGAATGTTTAGTATAGGTTTATAGGTTTGATTAATATTGGTCTCAATTTGGGTCAAATTTACTGCCGTACAATGAGCACAGAAACACAGAAAGTGAATACAGAAAAGAGATGTTCGGAACATGTTAGGAAATTACCTATAAAATAATAGTCAATTGGTGATTTTTCAAAGAGGCGGGTGCTGTGGGTGATTCTGGTGCAGATGAAGAACATTATCACAGACACGACCACAGCTGCGATACTAAACTTTGTCCAATATTTAGTCAGCAGTATAATCTGAAAAACAGAAACACCATTGTCAGAAGATAATAATGAGTAAAACTTATTATATGATATATTATATGAGTAAAACTATATATTGTATAAAATAAGAGTACAGTAGCAAATAATTATTTTTTAGGTATTAGATGAGGTTCTCAAATAAAAATGTACAACATATTTTCTAAAACTGTTGAGACAACATTTAATCCTAAAAATATCCCATAATACTAGGAAATTTTCTAAACTAATATTTTTATTTAAAATGCAGCAGATAAACTTCTGCCCATCTTTAGTTTTGAGAGATTCAGCCTCTCAAAAATTTTACACTCCATCCATTATCTGCCGCTTAACCCGAGTCGGGTCACGGGGGCAGCAGCTTGACCAGAGAAGCCCAGACCTCTCTTTCCCCAGCCACCTCTTCCAGCTCTTCTTGGAGGATTCCAAGGTGTTCCCAGGTCAGCCGAGAGACATATTCTCTCCAGCGTGTCCTGGGTCTTCTACGGGGTCTCCTCCCAGTTGGACATGCCTGGAGCACCTCCCTAGGGAGGCGTCCAGGAGGCATCCTTACCAGATGCCTGAACCACCTCAACTGGCTCCTCT
>JAVKLF010000083.1:11745263-11756146 GCA_034783495.1 Millerichthys robustus | reverse complement strand
AAGTTAGTTTGCAAATGAATCCAGCTGTTTCCCAGAGTTCCCATCTTTTTGCTGCTTTTTATGACAAACCATACATCAAATTGGTTTGTTCATCACATTTTAAATTAAATCCAATGTAATTGGCATGAATGGAGCACAAATCTTGATTCACTAACTCTTGGGAATCATTGTATAGAAGTGACTTTATTCAAACAAATACACATAAAACATATTCCTCCTCCTTTCCTTCACTGGCCTTCAAGGAGAGCATGAAGTGTCTAATTTAAGAAATAATTCCTTTGCCACAACAACAGAGGAGCTGTTTTTACCAGTTTTAGGCTGATTGTTTTAAAATGATTTCCCATACATTCTTTATCTTTACCTGCGTTTTCCTTTCCGGATCACCAGTGCCCATAATTAGGATTTTTTTAATTCAAATCCTCTGAATGTGAATGTCTGTTGTCTGTAATCACAATTATTGTCAGCCTTCATTAAACTGAGGTGAACTAATCACCTAACCTGATTAGCTTCACTTCATAACAACAGTTTATCTGAAGTACTCAATTTTGCAAGGTAATTAAAATGATTTCAATTGAAAACTAGAATTCTTTGAAGGAATGCATATCACCCACCGTCTTGCATGTCAAATTTTAAACAGAGTTTGCGTGAACATGGAGTAAGTGTTAGCTCCACATGTGTCGAATGGTCTGAGATGTTTGTGTGTTTGCTAAACGACAGTCAGACAAACAAACATGCACAGACACAGGTGACTACATGATTGCCCATATTTGGTGATAGAAAATAACAATCTATATCTAATCTATCTTCTGCTTGTACAGTATGGGTTGTATGTTAACAATATTAAATTCATATTAAGCTTGAATCTTAAAATGTTCATTTATTGCCCAAAACAAAGAGCTACCCTCCTGACAGCTTCTTAAAGAAGAAGGATTTCAGTACAGAGATATGAAAATAGAATCCTACCTCTGGAACATTTGGAGCTGCAACATGTGTTTTGTTAAAGCTCTGGAGCACGACAGGCCAAAAAAAGCAACACAGACCTGAGTTAAAACACCGAGGTCTTCCCCTGCAGCCGAACACTGGAAGGCTCTGTTGACCTCCTCCTCACTCCTGACTCTTCTGTCTTGACTGAATTTGAACTGAGCACATCAGAAGAAGAAAAGAGTCAGTTCTTTTAGAACGCGTCACTTCACGCTGTCGCTTTCATTAAACCCTGCTCTGAAAGACTCGTCACGTTTAATCTCAAGAGTTCAGGCTCAGTTTATATGAGACTGGTGGAGTTTTTGTGGAAGCTCATCAGAATACTTGAATGGCAACACAGGCAGAAACAAAAGAAGAGCCTTAAATATTCTTTTCTTGCTTGATCCTTATAGTGTTTGATTAAAAATACAAAGTGAGAAAAGTTCAACTATTATTGTCTCACTCCAGGTGACTTTATGTTTAACAAAAAGAAAATATGTGCAGTTTTAGATTTAAAATTTACAGATGCTTCTCAAAAAATTTCAGACAATAATTTACACCTATTCTTTTTTCTTTTACTATTACTACATGGATAATTTTGAGGAGCAGCTGTCCGAGGCTGTCAGAAAGCACGTCCATCTATATGACTCTTATAAAGAGTTCAATGGCCAGAAAGTCACAGATGGAGAAACACCAAAACTGTGCACAGAGGAGTGCTGAAAAATGCGGTGCTCTCTTGTGGCAGATTTGTGGCCAAAAGACGGACATCAGAGTTCACAAAATTCTCATCTACAACGTTGGACCGAACTGACTTTCACTCACCACGGATGATCTAGGAACATTCAGGCCGACCCAGCTGGGTCTGCACTTTGGTTCTGTTGTCTCTACTTCAGCTGAGCCTGCCTGAATGTCCTACTTCGACGTCCCACCCTTTAATCCTGGGTCTTTTGGGAATGTGCCTGTGGGGAATGCCCTACTGCCTGGTCCACCCCCCACTCAACTCTAATCTTTCTGCAGCCAAGACGACGCGCACACTGAGCTGTGACAGTGAGGATGGCTGACAGCCGAATAAAAGCCTCGGCCAGACCGCAGTTTTTAGCTCAATAAGGACTTTGAAGTTCTGTGTGTTATTTATTTATTTAGTTTTAAAGTCTAATTCTGTTACGTGTAAGTCACACGCTGAGTCTAATAATGTGAGAGCAGTGAGCTTTGGGAGTCTGCTGTAATTATCCAACTGTGTTAATTATAGGAAGATTTCTGAGACAAATAAAGGATCCCAGGCCAAAAAAAAAACCTTGACACTGAATTTACAGCTCTTAGTTTCACAACAACAAACTGCTGATCGATCTTCAGCCTTTCATATCACAGTCATTTAAATGACTTGGCAAAAACTGTGGAGCCAACCATTCATTTATTATCAGCTTGTAATTAAAAACCCACGACTGCGTGTTTGTTACCAAAATATCTCGTGAATTCCTGAATGAAATGTAAGGAAAATTGCAGGAAGCACCTCTGCAAACCACTCCCTAACCTATATATACCCTGACACAAAATCTCAACCCTAACAGATTGTACATATTTTTTTAATATTAACTATTTGCAGACTACACTGTCTGTTTGTTAGCAAAATATCCTGTGATAGAAAATATCCCTTAATAGACTGGTCAGAATAATGCACGAGATTATAGTAAATTGTCTCTTGTCATTTTGTCCTAAAACCCTAGCATGTAAGGCAGTGGGTGATAAGCAAACCTTCAGTGACTGCTAAACTTTTAATTGACTTTATTTGTTCCCCTCTTCTCTAATTGTTTAACTTAAATAGTAAGCCATGTTTATGGTCAGGAAAGCAGCTCGTATTTACAGCTTTCAGCTAAAGCAGAAAAAGTAGCTGAACCCGTATCTGTGCCACGTCTTCTGAGAGATTAGCTAATGCAACGGCAAGCATCTTTTCTCAAAGAGAAGGCAAGACATCGAGTGTTTGAAGACCGGGGAGATGCAGCAGGGAAAAAAAGGCGATGAAGAATGAAGGTAAAAACAGAAAAACTGTATTTAACAAAATCAGAAAAGGGAAATAGGGAAACCTTCAACCAGAAGAAATTAAGTCTTAAAAAGAAGTTGCAGAATGATCGATGAGAAACAAAGCAGGGATGTGAGCTGGTTAAGCTGCAGTGATGACAGAGCCATGGAACAAAGTGGAGCTTTAGAGACAGATTTTGTCAAAAGTTGAGTGCTACAGAGGACGGTAGATTGTAAACGTGAGCTGGTTGACAGCCACGCTCTCTTATCTCTCAATTTCATCACCGTGTTTGCCTGAAAGAGCGCATGCACTGCTAAAAACACCCGGAGATGAAGCGCTTCCAGCGAGTTGAACAAATGTCACAGGTTTTCATCTCCTCGGATGGGAGCTTGCTGATGGAAAACAGAAGGTGGAGGGAGGAGGAGAGCAGAACGAGTGTGAAGAGAAGGAGGGGAAGGACTCGGCTGCTCTCCCTACAGGCCTCAGACGAGGGGATGTTTGAGCTCTTCTTCTTGTTGACAGAGTCAGCTCAAATCTTTGGGCTGGGAGGTGAAAGAAAACACCGACTCGAGCTGAAAGGGACAAACGTTTGGAAAGCATGAAGGGATGCAGTCAGTGTTCCTGAGGGGGAACACTATCAACAATCCATCCTGAGGCAGTAACTATTCTGTGGCTCATTAACGGGCCTTTTTAAAGTATCAAGGTACAGCCCTGAAGAACTGGGCCACCGCTGTGTATTAAACTCAAATATGTCCTGACATCACGGTGGAACGCAGCATGGGATGTTCCAGGATAAAAGAGCATAAATTAGACTGAAAGGCTTAGCGTTCATTGAAGAAGGATATATCATTTCCCTTGACAAAGTTTCTGTGATCTCAGCAGGATGTGCCTGGTTGAATGAAGATTAAATAAGAAAAATTTTGAGATATCACGCTCAGAGTATGTGTTGTGGATGACTCTCAGCAACTACTACCCCAAATTGTGGGACAATGTCTGTTACATCGATTGAATTCTACTTTACTGTGTTTTCTAGAGTCAATTGGCTGTGTCGGCCATCTTGAATTGGACTTACTCCAATAGTTTATCAGTTGTAGATGCACATTCAATGATCACTTTGGACATGTTTCGTTGAAATTCATCCAGTGGTTCATAAGATAATTTGATAACAGACAAGCGCTTAAGCACAACTCCATGCAAAAACATTAACATCTGCCTTTGGCCTTCAGCAGTAAAAAGCCACATTCATGCAAACAGACCAACCAGAGAGTCTGACATACGAATTCTTTATGGGCTCTTTTGAAAGTCTTTACTCTGACATGCCGATGATCAGCTGAAAGAGACAGAAGTGGGAGGGTGACGAGAAAATCTTTTTGTGTTGAAAACTAAAGAAGAGGCAGGATTGTCTGAAGAGATGAGGTGAGCTCTGACATCCAGCAGGATTGATCCGAGACTCTGTGATTCATGTTTCTTTTTATTTTTCTATCAGGAAAAATAAATAAATTAGATGAAAAATGACACGAGGTGACAGCCTCATGGCGATGCTGACTGTCAGAGACCCTTCTGGCTTTCATTATAAATTCATAAGATTCTCCTGATGTCCAGGAGCAGCTTGTCCTCTTCCCCTCAGACTCAGGAACAAACAGCATCGATGAGAAAGAGCCCCTGTCCAACTGAGAAACTGTACCGGGCGGGTATTAAATGTTTGTGTGTATGTGTCTGCATGGAATGGAGGGATATTTTTAAACACATAGATCTGAAGGTTATGATCTATTCTGGCAAACAGAACTCTGTATACTTCCCAGCAGCAGAGTTAAATTCTCCTCCACATGTTAAAAAAAAGAAAGAAATGGAGCACACAGAGTGTTCCAGCTTTTCTGTGAGTCAAGCCTCTGCACAGCGAGCGTCGGCCGAAACAACAGAAGAAAAACTCACCACAGCTGTGACTCGGTTCAAAGCTGAGCCTATTCTGATCAAGCCCTTCTGACAGGCAAACAGAATCCGTCTGCTCACCAAGAGAAAGAGAGCGAGATGCCAGGCAAAAGAGATGAGAGAGGAAGAGGAAGCAGTCTGCTCTGAACAATCTCGTCATTCCCATCTGTCACGGTTAGACGTGGACACATCCAGCTGCAGATTTATTCCATCGAATCAGGCAGAGACAAAGGAATGAAAGGGATGCTTTGACGCCTTCTGCAATGACAGGCTGAAGAAAAAAATCTTTGTCTTCTTTCTGAGGCTACGTGTTTAATTTATCCCAAAGTGCAAAAGCAAAACAAAACTGCATCGTTAGCATCTTGTCAAAGCAGTTAGACACTCAACTCTTTTATATGGATTTGATAATAATTAATAGTAATGATCAGCTTGCTCTACAGAAAACTATGTATTTTTCTTTTTTGATAGATGTTCTTTTATAAGCTGATCCATTTTCTGCTTTTTAGGTTTACACCATGAAATAAGGTGGGATGGGATTTTGAACCAAAATGGTAGTGCAGCATAATCAAGATGTCACATGGAAAAGTTATTTTGGTAGAACAGACCTACCAGCATATTGGTCTAATAGGGGCGGGGGAGGGGGACACATTCTCGCACCATCTGTCGGAAGTGGTGGCCGTCTCTATTAGCAAATTAGCGCTTCTCCTTGATTAACCGCAGAAATATGAGATCCTCATCCTCCATCTCCTCCATCATCATCTGAAAGTTAACATCCACAACTGTGCTGTGGCCGTGTTGTTGGGTCTGTTTTGCACATTGTGTGCACTGCAGGGCTAAGCAGGCGTTCAGCGCTGCAGCTTCTCTTAGAATATCCAACGGGAAAAAGAATGTCTCACGACCACGTTAGTAAGAACAGATGTCTCATCAAGTATGTAGCAGCCTTTACATTTACTACAGTACTCCTCCTGGGCTGCAGAAAATAATACTGCTAGAGAAAAAGTCAACTCTTCTGCACCAAATAGACATAAATTTGCTGTTTTTATCAATGACATTCAAAGTGATTTAGCTGCTATTTATAAACATGTAGTTATCTTACCTCACCTTACCACCTATTACCTCAGTACACCATGATGTTTTTGGAATCCTAAACATGTGGTTAGAAAAACATGAATCTAATCAAACAGTAAACAATAAAAAAACACTAGTTTGAAACTAAATCCCATGTAGACGTTGACGAGCTCAGAGTTCACAAAAAGTTTTACTAAATCCAGTGAGAAGAAATAAAGAAAGTTATATCAAAGGACAAAAATCAATCAGCTTTTTTAGGATTATTTCACAAATGGCTGTGTCATAAAAAACATTTGAAGCTAAAGAAAGATCAGTGTGACGAGTCATTCAGTCTAATCTCCCTGTTCAACTGATCTCCGCTCCAAGAGAGTGATGGGATCGACTGATTATCTGACTCGTGTTCAGCGGCTGAGAAGCAGATAAAAGTGTACGACGGTGCAATGGTGTGTGTCCACAGAGCAGACGGAGAGGAGCGTTGGAGGAAGTGAACTGAAATGAGAATTTAAACAGTTCGTTCCCATTTTTATACACATTTAATGGGTTCAAAGACCAATTTGCTAATGAAGAAAACCAGAGGAAGAGTGAAGAATGGAGGTGTCTAAAATCCCACTGCAAACAAGTGAAGACTTTTTAAATGAATCTTTATCATTGTGACAAAAGATGAACCGTTAAGAGTTGAGCTATTGTCAACAACAGGACACGTTTGAAGAACTATTAATTAATTCAGAGTTTAACATTCTTAATTAGTATTGATTGAATCATGTAAAAAGAGATTTTAAAGATGTCGGATTTAAATGTTTTAATTTAATCAACAATTTCTTTTGTCGATGCAACAAAGGAACAGCAAGAAGAAAAAAGAGACATTTCTGACTTCAGTTCAAGGAAACAGAAACACAGTGTCGTGAGTTAATCTTATCTAGCTCATAGCTGCATAATTAAAGAGAGCTAATAAGGAAGCTACATCTCGTGCATTCGACTCATTGTATGAAAGTAATGTGCAACCTGAGTCGACGCACAGGACACAGCTGGCTTGTCACAGAACAGTAAGCCATGACCGAGTGGCTCAGCTGCTGCAGATCTGCTTATTAACAGACAAACTGACTGATGATCAGTCAAAAGCAAAGTCATCTGTGGGATCTGCTGCTTGGTTTTTCTATCCAAAGCATAAAGAGTGAATCAGTGTTTTCAGGATAACAAAGTTTTAGAAAGCTGGCTTAACAGTTTAGGTCACATGTGCCAAACTCAGAGCTGTGTTTTGTGTGGCCCATGAGCGTGTCAAAGATATATTAATGTATCCACCTTAACTCCCATGTGGCCCTCAGTGAAAATGAGTTTGACAACCCTGGTCTAGGTGTTGTTTTTTTTCTTTTAGCAAAAAAGACTGTTTATTCTGGGGGTAGAAGGTTGAAAGCAACTTATTGCTTTCAAGTGTTCGGAATTTAAAACATTACGAGCACTGAGCAGATGAGGTAACATAAACCGAATGAAACAATGATACAAAGCTTCGCCTGAGTGCCTCTGTGTCTCTGATCTAGCCTTATTGTGCTATAGCTTTAGATTTGGGAGAAGGTGATATTGACTGTTGCTGGGAAATTGCAGAAGCCTTGCAAAATGAATCGCATTTGGGCTGTTATGTTTCCCCTTTAGCCTGCATTTCACCCACTACTGATGTTGTTTGTGAAACCACTGTGTCTGAAAAGAACTTCAAGTGACAAAGACTTGGGTGCTTTTCACAGAAAGGGTTCATGGTGTTCTTTCAGCATGAGAAATTATGCATGTTTGATACTCAAGTTTAAGATTAGAGTGAAGACTAGCAGCATCGTTTATTTATTCTGTCAGTCTCTTACTGGTCAACAATAAGAAATTAAGTTTTATGCATTTATTATCTGTTTGTATGTACATTACATGGTTGGGTCACAGAAGCAACAGGCTCAGGAGAGAAACACAGACCTCCCTCTCCCTAGCAACATGCTCCAGTTCATACTGGGGATCCAAAGGTGTTCCCTTACCAGAGAGGATATAAAATCCCATCAGATAGATCTAATCACCACCTCAACTGACTCCTTTTGATGCAGAGGAGCAGCAGATCTACTTCCAGCTCCTCCCTCAGGATGATGGAGCTCCTCACCTAAGGCTGTCTCTAAGGCTGAGCCTGGCCACATTACGATGGAAGACCATTTCAGATGGTTCTATCTGGGGTCTCGTTCTTTCCATCATGATGCAAACCTCATGATGATGGGTCATTGTTGGAATGTAGACAGACCAGTAAATTGACTTTCAACGCATCACTTTATTTACCACGACTGACTGAAGCAACGCCACCGTTATTGAGGATGAGGCCCTGATATGTTGATCCATCCTATCACTTGTGAACAAGACAACCAGATAGTTGAACTCCTCCACCTGAGGCTATATTCACCTCGGACCTGAAAGAGGCATTTTGCCCATAGCCAGTTCAGAACCGTAGCCTTGGACTTTGAGGAGACGTAGCTACAAACTGCCCCAGTGCACTGCACGCTGAAACACAGAACCACGTTATTTATTTTCATGACTAAATATTCTAGAAATCATCACTGTTTTAGCTTTGACAAATCTATGCAGAATGAAAATCTTGTCTGGAGCTGCTGTGAATATTGTAGCCTTGGCACGAGTCACAAACTATTCAGCAATCGCAGTCCTGATAGCCAATCAATATTGAAAAACATCGTTTTATGGCTTTCCAGTTGCTGCACTTTAAGCTCCCAGCAGCCATAAGGATACATAAAGCAAAAACCCTGACAAGTATGCATAAACCACCTGAAAGTGCACTTTTTGTCCTTTAATATAGCTCAGTGTTGGAGACACCAATCACTCTATTACACTCACAGTTCCACCTCACAAACACTGGAGGTGAAACATTTACGATCTGTTGGCCTGTCTGTGCTGCCTCACGCAGCTTGATTTCTAAATTAAGCTAGTGTAGTGTAGAGCTTAAAGGTTTTTATGAACCTTATCTTTGGAGGCACCAAGTCAACAAACTGACTCCATGCAAATATCAAGAGATGCTTTCTGATCTCTGAACTCCTCTCGAGTGTTTACATGCTTACCTACACTCAGGAGAGGCTGCTGTCTTTCAGTTCTAATGTAACCCTACAACCATCTCTTCACACGTTTTTTCATCCAGAGACCTGGAAGCCATAAAAGATGTAGCATTCAAAAAGTAAAAACATTTTTTCCCCCTCTCTCCATCACCACCTGTTAAGAATTTATTTTGGTTTCCTGTTGCTCAGGTGTTCTCAGCCAGTTCACTGGAGTCCCACAGGTCAGATCCTGGAGTTAAACAAGCTAGTTTTGTCAAGTGATAGGTTAAACGTTGTAAATGTAAAGAGTTTGAGAGGTATTAGAAATATGAACAAAGACATTTAGCTTGGTTCAAGTATGAAACAAAAGATGATTAAGATCTTTGCAGAAATTATAAACAGCCATAATTGTATGGAAATAGTGCAAATGCAGACAAAACAAGTGTATTTATTTATTAAATGCATCAGACTGGGGTTGAAATCATATTACTGTAGTTTGGAACTACCTTTACAAAGTAACAAGGTCAGCCAGCCGTCATTGGCACAACAAATGGCAGTCATGTTTGGAAATGCAAACATCTGTAAGCTCTGCATTAGGGCTCCAGCTACATCTATAACAGCATCGCACATGTCAGTGAGTGGGAGGACAGCCAGGACACACAGCCCCACCGCCGTTCCAGCAGGACTTTCTAACAGCAACAGCTGACATATCAGCAGGCCTACAGGTCCTGAAGCACACCGCCTGCACTCCTCCGTCACTGTATCCCTTCTTCTTTCCCCTCCCCCTGCTCTACCCTTCCCTCAGAGGGCAGCAATGCATCTATCTTGCTGACAGCAGATGCATATCCATTTTACTGCCCTCATAAATACTCCTGAATTGAAAACAATGAGCTTGTCGGGGTATCGGTAGTGCTAAGCTGAAGTAATGTCACTATACAGGTGGGACGACAGCTTTATGTGCAAAAGAAAGGATGAAAATGAAAAGGTAAGCGTAGGCGTTGTAATGGACGAGACTAACAGGCCCGACGCCATGATGCATTCTGAGGGACACAGAGCCGTCAGCACGCATTTCATTACGGACACATCAATCTGTCAAACAAGGAGGCTAAGTGGTACCTCGGGTCCCATTAAGTGCTTTTGCATAATTGTTTTTACTTTAATGCTGTTTTTTATTCTCTTGATGTTTGGATCATAACTGTTCTTGAAAAAGAAGCAGGAATTCATAGATACAGCAGCACACAATCAGAAAGTTAAAGACACATTTTGTTATCATTTGGAGTGAGATCATTTTTAAATTTTGTATTTTCATCCATCTGTTACCTGCTTCTTCCTTTCAGGGTCACGGGGTTTATTCTTTCAAGGTAACAAATATGTCTCCAGTCCAGTTTTTGCATCCTGAATTTGCTCATATTTAATCAAACTCATTTTCATCTCCACTACTGAACCGTTTATCACTTCCTGCAAGAACAAGAGCTTTGAAGTGTGATCCATTCATGAAGAGCCTGTCAAGATAAAAGGCTGTCAATCATGCAACTGTCTATGAGAGGGTTAATCTGTCTGTCTGCACTGGATGGATTTGATTAAAACTGTCAGAAATCATTTACAGCTAATTAACTTTTGAAGTCAAACTAACACCAGGTAGCCACCACAACTAATCAACCCCCCAAAATAGAAATGGCTACAACAAAGTCTTTTTTTATTTTATTTTAAAATCTTACCATGTGAACCAGGCGTCAGAGTCCAGCTACCCTGTGGAGCACCGGATTATAAGGTGCAGTATCAATGAAGGGATCCATTTTCATACATAAAGCGCCTCCTAAGGCACATTAAGCTAAACTTTATTTAACTAC
>JAVKLF010000083.1:11682841-11698875 GCA_034783495.1 Millerichthys robustus | reverse complement strand
TAAAAAACATCCTAATTTTTGGGAATCAGCTTTAAAAATCAAACATTAACCACAAACTCTAAAGCCAAGTTCTCAGGATGATCTTTGTACACCGAAAAGTTATTTCTCATAAAGGATCATACTGAAACAGCCTTTTCTGAAAATCTATCATTTCCCTGAGGTTCAGCTTGCTCTGTGGCTCTTTGAACCTTTAGACAGAAGGCTTAGTTTGTCTAACCATTAGCATACTTTATTAAGCACACCAGCACATCCTTTATATCTATAACTCAAAGAATTACCTTAGCACATCAAATGGTTGCAAGTGCAGCTGCACACATTACAATTTATTAGGTCAAAATATCTCTGGGTTTCTATGAAGAAATCTATCAGCAACCCAACAACAATGCAAATGCTCTCAAATCCACGTGATCTCTTGCACAAATGACACCGTTGTGCAATATGTGCAGCAGAAGTGTGAAAAACAAAAAAGATAGCATCGTTCTCATAACAAACAATGTTAATATGCAATATCCAACTTAATTACGTATTGCTTTGGTGAGGCAGTGAAGACCCCCGACTACCACAGAAACTTGTTAAATTGGATTTTCAGATTAGGAGGAACAACTGACAGAATGCATCTCCTCCCCAACTTATAATCGTCACACAACTCGATGCTCACACATTTGAACACTGGATCGTCTTGATAAAAACAGCTGCTCCAGTTCCACGAGAAATGAGGTCAGGACTATCATGAAAAAAACCCAACTGTGGACAAACCTAAACACACATCAACTTTAATAAAAATGTAAAATGCTACTGTAGTTACCAGACATCAGTTCATTTTTCAAAGAACCAGATGTGTCATCACTTTAAATTACGGCTGGACTTCTTTTGTTTTCCTGCCCCTTCCTTTTCGTTGTTCGTTTTATAAAGTTGTTCATAAATTTTTCACAAAATACACGTTACATAATGTAAAACTCAAAATGCCTAAAATAACCACGGTTGCGCTGCTGCTATCCATGGATATCGTGCACTTATTGCGTAAGGAACTGACTCAGTACACCGTGTTTTATTGGTCTCAAATATGTCTATTCCTCCCCCTCAGACTCAGTGGAAATTTCTTTTGAGATTCACACGACTGCAGGATTGAACACAACGCCTCAGTCGAGCCAGAACACGAATTTAGCGACAGAGCTCGAACATCACAGCGTAAAAATATCATGAAGCCATGACCCATACCTCCAGGCATAAATCCACAACTCCCACAAAAAAACAGTTCAGAAGACGTGAAACTGGCGCAGGAGACATTACGAAATCCACCGGCTGGCTAATTCCCCCGTGATAAATCAAGTTTGACTTAAACTCGAAACAAAGGTTTATTTAAATAGTTTCATTGTTTATTCAGCCAGTTGCGAAACAAAACGGGCTTCTTCGATTCATGAAGTTATCCGATGTTTAAATGTCAGGGAGGAATAAAAAAAAAACTACGAATCGACAATTTGATGTATTTTATCATCGACGCTGGTTAACAGACAACCAACGTTGTAAGACATAAAACGTTACTGTGCTACTAGTATTTTCACATTCCGTAAAATATGGCAAAAGTAAAATATCGATAGCGTTACCAAATATTCACAGTAAGGTGTGCTTTTTTGCCAACGACAAAAACATCAGTGACAATCCCGAGGCTATAGGCTAATGATGACGCTTGTCCTCGGGATAAAAAAACTTAAAAAACAAAAACTACTTATTATATATACACACAATTTAACTCAATTTATTTGTGATTAGAACGTATATTTACCCAAAGTAACTAGAGTTGACAAATAAAATCCGACAGCTAGCTAGCACCTTAGCACTCTGCTAACTCACTTCACATTTCTCATGTTGGCCTATCGGTTAGCATTAGCATGCTAACAGAAGCATAAATCAACAGCAGCGTTAACTGACTGGTGTATTTACTGAATAAAACATCTTCTACAACAAGTAAAAATTCCGATGTAGTCCTCCGGGTAAATTTGTAAAATATAAGATGACAAACTTGTACCAAAAACTTGTCTGTCAAGCCTGTGAAAACGTTAATAGCATTACTGTCAACGTGAACAACGGAACATGAATTATACCAGCCATTCCAGGAATTATACCGTACATTTTTTGGTTAGGCCGCGGGTTTTAAACATAGAATTATCATTTTAATTACAAAAGCTGACACTGACGTACCTTTCAGAATTATTACTGGACTGCTCAATAACAGGCATTTCGGATAAATTTCTTTCTTTTTCTCTTACAAAACAGTGACTATTCAAAATCGTCTGTAGGTTAGATTTAACCATTCGGCCTGCTCAGTCCTCTCCTGGTCGTCCCGATACTGAAGACACCAAGAGCTGCGGTTTGTTTGTCAGTCAGGGGGCGTGTCTTCTACTGCGTGACGTATTAACCCCCACACCACCCATAAACAGGTTAGAAAACTAGCAGAAGCTAACGCTAACTGATAACCGCTAACTTAAGATCTGTCATGTATTAAAATCTAGACAACTTATGCAAAGTTGTGAAACTTTCTTTCAACACTGAAGATGTCTACACTGAATATGGAATAAAAAATCTCTACCGGAAGCGTCTTTTGGACATTTACATATTGTAGGCCTATCAATTAGACTTATATGTGAATATATGAGTCATTTAGTCATAACATTTATGAATAAGTTAAGTTAAACATTGTAGTGTAACAACTTCTTTACTTACCAGCCCATTATAAATGTCACTCCAATTTTTTTTGTCTACACCCATTCATGTGTGCTTGTCAGTCAAAAAGCCTCAGAGCTGCAGGGTGGGACTCAGACAAAACTCCGTACAGCTTTATTAATCCTCACGCCTGTACAACCAAGAGGGAAAATACGGTGAATTATTAGTATTTTTATTGTTTTGCATATTTATATGAGATAATTACCTATAAGTCTTCTTTCAGAGCTGCATGTGTCTATTTTGGGCCCTGACCGACTGAAGAACGAACCAAGAGCTGAAACAAGTAATACAAGAGAGAAGCAATCTGAGTGAGGACTCTGCTGCTGAAGTGACTTGTTGTCTTCTTGTGTCTCCTCACAGTGTCTTATGAAAGAATTCTGTCCGTTGAAAACTTGAGCGACGTCCCAAACCCATGGAAAGGGTTGACAATGAACCGCTGTTTAGTGGTGGCACTGGTCGTGATGCTGGTGAGCTCTGGGGTGAACGAAGTGCACGGTGAGTTCTTGTCTCAAAAACCATCCCATCGTGACAGAAAGCCTCTAATCTGTGTACTTCTACCTCAGTACTTCAGTATTTTCAACACCACAGCTGTGTAACTTTGAGTTAACGAGGTTTTCTATGATTTGGTTTATTAGACGCTCTGGACTATTTGGTTGAGGAGTCGGGTATTGTACCGTTCTTCAACAGTCTGCAGAATGGATCTTTTCCTCGGGTATGCCCTGCCTCTGGAACACTTTTTATTCATCTGAAGCAGGAAAAGTGTTTAAAAAAACATGGAAATGAGTTCCTCGAGCATCAGAATTTATGTGTATTTTACAGACTTTATTACTAGCCACCGAAAGGCAAAGGGCAGATGATGCTTTTGTTTATGTCTGTTAGCACAATATCTCATGAACCACTGGAGAAATTGTGATGAATTTTGCAGAATATAATTGTTAAATATATATCTGCGACTGATTACTTTTTGGAGCTAACCTGATCCCTGATGGCCACCACAGCCAGCTCTTTATAACAAACACAAAATTGGTTGTAATTCAATCCGTTGTGCAGATATTGAGCTAAAATCTGATGTGGTAGCAGCTAAGTCTTTTACAACACATTTGTGCAATTTCACAATTCCTCAAAATTAAACTGGGATGAAAAGCAGCAGGCAATACACAATCCTTCTCCTTATAAACATCAAACTTGAACAAATAAATACAGGATCACTACTTTATTCAAAGATTTATTTTCCTCAGAGCACACCAGAAGATCTGTTCGGTTAAATTTTGAATACGAGAGAGAACTGATCTTATAGAGTTAATTATTTTGCCAAACAGTAACTTTCAGATTTTGTTTCAGATTCCCGTGTGGGACAGTCTGATGAGCTGGTGGGGATCTGAAGAAGTCGGAGCCATTAGAAGAAGAAAAAGGCCAATCGGCAGAACTACAATCATGAAACCAAAACCTAGAGAATAAAATATGAAATGAGAACGACCAGCTGTTTAAACAACTGCCTTCTGTCTGACGAACAAAGACATGAATACGTATAGTTTGTATTTAATTACATTAAAAATGAGTTTGCAGCACAGGTTCATTAATCTAACAAGAAATTCTGTATTAAGAATCACCGGTAATATATTTAATGGTTTAAAAATGTTATTTCTGACATTTTTACATAAATCTGAATAAAAGATCACATAATGAAGAACAACAGAATTGTTTTAAGAAGTCCTAAAATACCATTTTTCATTAACTTATGAGTAAATATTTAATCATAAGTGAATTAAATATTTCTAAGAGAGGGGTATAAGATCATAGGGTTGAGTGAAATGTTCATTTTAGGAGTGAAAGAAATATTTGTAATCAACATAAATTCATCTGTTGTATAAAAGTTGCAAAAAAATCAGTGACAGTAAAGCAAAGATTCTCTTTTTTCAACCAGCAAGAATTAAAAGCTGAAGAAGTCAGGTTTTTAGCGGCAGCCACACTCCTTAGCGATCATGTCCTGCTTGATGGAGAGGATGCTGCCCTCGCTGTTCCAGTCTACGACCTGCAGGGGGTCGTAGGCCACGGGCACGCAGCACGGTGCCCTCTCGTCCACGTGGCCCTTCTGGATGTGGGCGTCAAGCAGGACGACGTGGTTGTTCTTATTGGTCAGCTGGGGGGAAACGCAGGGGCCTCGGCAGTTGTAGATGTTGGCACTCGATGGACCCAGAAGGAGATTTCCGAAGGACATGACGAGACTCCTCAAGCCACAGGTGTACCCCATCGGTGGACTGTTGGAGTCTGCTCTGGGAGGCCTCAGCCTCTTCTGCATGTCGTACATGTGGGTCACAGTCTGCAGGGCCTTCAGCAGAAGGAACGCGCAGTACTGACTCTGTCCTGTTCAAAGGAAGAGGGAAAACAAAGAATTAATAAGTGGTTGTTTTTCTGTAAGCTAACAGTCCTGGTGACATCACTGAAGGAGCTCCGTAGGTCTCTTCTACACACCATCTGCTGCTTCGTTCCTCTGGAAAGCACTGAGCTCTTTCAGCCTCGCCAGCTTCTGCGTGGTTCCATGAGCGACCTTTTTCTCTTTTACTAACTCCATTATCTGCATCTCACTCTTCTCCAACTTCTGCCCGAGTTCCTCTAACAGAGCCGAGGAGAGGGCTAGCTGCCCGGGACGAACCGGAAACCTGGAGCTCCAGCTGTGGAAAGAGAAGATCGTCGGCGTGGAGGAGTTGATGATTCCTGCCAGCAGGGTTTCGCTGGAGGACAGGCCAAGGGTCAGCGGTGGCAGGGACTGTAAGTTGTCTAGTCGAAACAGAGGGGCCTTGGAGTGGTCCCACGGCAGGACAACACCCAGGAAGTGCCTCAGCTCACAGAGGAAGGAGGTCTGAGAAGAGGCCCACTGGGAACCAGAGACATTTGTGTGTCTGACAAAGAAAGAGAAAGGTCACTGCGAACAAAGTGTGACAAACGTTAACTTTGATGTGGGTGCATGAAAAATACAAAGCAACCTTGTATCTGTTCTGTTTTTAACAGAGGAAAGCAGAAGTGGAGACATGCGGGCACTACTTCCTGGTTTCCCACCAGTGAGGATGTCTTTTAGGTTTTGATCTGCAATGAGAGGAAATGTGAGGAGGATTTCACACGAAACAAGACAATGAAAAAAAAACAATATCCTACTCATGACAGGTTCTTTGGTCTGAACAGAAATTCTCCATTTCTGCTCAACATTGCCCTCTGGTGGTGTTGCTGTTAGTAAGATGTATTGTGTTCCTTCTGAAATGCAAGCAGACTAAAAAAGACAACTTGTGGTCATGATAAGGTGGCCGTGACTGCAGAAAGTCAAAACTGCACATTTTGCTGCCTTAGAGGGTTAATTTTGGCACCATTACTCCCCATAAATGTAACAGAATCACATTTTACACAACTGATGCAACATGCAGTGTTTCTGACAGATCTTTTATTCTTACCTGTATGTTTGGCTGCAGGGACTGACCACTGAAAGCAACAGCGAGTTCTTCACCTGTCAGAGGGCTTTCAAACGCTAAGAGCAGCACAGCACTCTGCTCGAGTGAAGAGGACTGTGGAAGGTCAAAGGTTATTGTGACCGTTTCTTCATCGCCTTCATCCAACACCAGCACTAATGAAGAAAACACGATGCGTTTTTTTTTTAAAAAGTCCCAGAGATGTAACAAAGTGAGAACATCATAGTAAAGCACGGCGGTGGCAGCATCATGATGTGAGCATGTTTTTTTCATCAGCTGGGAGCAGGAAAGTCAGGACACTGCTCTATTTATTCCTCATTTTTTGAAACAGCTGACAGCCTACTTGTTAAAAAAACCCAGCATGATTGAAATTCTTTCTGGGGGTTCGGAGCAGGACTCAGACTGGTCTGGAGTTTCATCTTCCCCTTCACTTTGGGTTTTTCCAAAACTCTTTAAAATTATCGCGTTGGACCATAGGTTCTAATTAAGAAGCCCAAAGAAATGAAGTAAACCAAGTGTTCATTCTTCTGTCCTGTAAGGTTTCTTTTCTGTTATTTTTTCCTCCTCAAAAAGTCTTTAAAAATAAAACAAAATCACCAAACTAATTGTAGTTTGTAAATACCTGCAGCTGGATTCAGAACTTCCACGCCTTCTGTTTGGTTTCTTCTTTCCTCAGCAAGTTTGGATAAAAGTGAGCGGGCTGAGTTTTCAGAACCAGAACAGACTCCAAACCGGGTCAGACCGTGGTCTGTGGGTTCTCCATCATCGCTCACAGCTTCACGCAGCGCTGCCAGCGTCTCGTCCACTAAACACGGCGCGTGATGTGGAGCTGCTGAGGGTAGGATCAGAATTTAAACACAACAGGTCTGAAATTTATGCTCAAAAGAATCCTTTGTTGCACAGTCTGACCTGGTACCGGGGGCCCGTGGGACTGGATCCGGGCTGTACCGAGCCTGCTCCAGATCAGAACCAGCACCACCGGAGCCAGCATATTTCTGTCTGTATGAAGGTCTCTGGGCTCAGAATGATCTGGTTTTTGTTTTGTAGTGGATCAAACTCCAGAGGAGGTCTGTCTTTATGGCAAGTCCTTTGTGCATTTATTCCACACCGCCCTAATTCAAGAAACACTTTTATTATTCACACTTTTTTCTAACCAGTGGAACTTTAACCAACTTTTGGAGCAAAGTCCAGCCAATCTTGTCTGATCAACAACTCAGGGTCGACTTTGCTGATTGTTTTATGTACTTTTTCCACTGGATGGGCATACACGATCTGAAGATACTTTTCTGCATTGATGAAGCCTTTTCAGAAGCTGCCAATATCAGAGGATACAGTCATTAACTAGTTTGGTTCAAACCAACTAGTTAGGACTTTTCGCCAACCACAAAACAGCTGACCAACATGGCTGCTGCTTCTTCAGCATGGGTCAAAGTGCAACTAGTTGGTAAAAAGACCTTTTGTACTAAGAGTTAAACGTTTGTTAAATGATATAGAGGATATTGAATAAACGTATAAACTGCTTGCCATACACCGCCCCACCTCCTCTCCTCTCCTCACTGAATGCAGGACAAGACGAGCAGATTCAGTTAATCTGGTCATTTTCCTACATTTGATTAAAGAAAAATAATATATATACATATATGATATATATGATGAGTTTTTAAATTCTTTCAGAATTCAAAGTAAAAATGTAAATGATTAAATATAGAAGAAACAGCTTAAATCAACAACAGACAGGTTCAGAGCTAAATTATGTCATATTTTTTTATGTGTGAGCTCTAATTGTCTGACTGTTGGAATAAACTCGTTCGTTCTCCCCATAAATAAAAAGATGAGCTGAGTGTAAACAGTGTAATTTCAGAGGTAATTCAGATTACAAAGTTTCTTTTGTCCAAACAGGATGGAAACATCCAACACGTTCTCACAGTTACAGCCTTGTTTTGCAGACAGTCAAGGTCTCTGAGGAGCGGAGCGTCAGGAGGATCCCATGAGATAAAAACAAACATCCCTTTTCCTGCACATCACTCTTATGGTGAAGAAAAAAAAAAACAGAATTTTTTGTCTATTAGCCGTCATTTACATGAATAAGAGCTAGTAACCTGAATAATTCCGTTGGCACTTTACAACCATTTAATTAAAACAAATCATCCAACAAGGAGTCAGGATACTTGTTTTAAAACATTTTTTTTAATTATTAAAACAAAAGTGGAATTCAATCGAATGCCAGCAACAAATATTTATATTATATAAAATGATTTTATTAATAAACATAAAATGCAGAAAAAACACTAAATCCATTTTTTCATTAGAACATCTTAGGATAAAAGCACCAACATCAAACAGTAACAAGTTTCTTTTTTTTTCATAAAGAGAAACAAAACAAAAAAGTCAGGGTGTTTTGGAAAGTAGGTTTGATATTATTGCACCTCAAACCTGCCCTGGCTTCACCGGGTCACGCCGACTTTAGGTCCCGCCGCCCACCAACCAGTTAAAGGGCCGAAGAACACCAAACCTCCGCTGTGTTCAGTGACACGGGTCGAAACCGAGGCCTCAGTGAGACGAGGAAGGTGTGGAGAGTCACGCCTGGTAAAGCTGGATGTCCCTGAAGAGGCTGGGTGTGTGTGCCAGTGAGAGTGGTTCTGCAGAGAGACGGCGATTCGCTCGCTGAACCTGAGTTGGGACTCCTCCGTGCCACAACTATAAATAAACAAGGCATCGAGTTGTTTACAGAAAATTTGTTGGAAGGTTCCTGAGTTAAGACCTTTGGCAGCATTTAAAGTAAACGAGCTGCCGAGTTCTCTCAGAGCACCAACCAAGAAACGTACCAGGTGTGGCATGCTGGAGAACTGCACAGAAGCTTTAAAAGCAAACAAAATAATCCCAATGGTCGCTTTTGGACCGATGGCACAATGAAGCTAAAATCCACAGAGAGTGTATTTGTCTTTTTCCACAAACTGCTCTTACGTGCACACACACCACAAAGCCCTTGCAGGCGAGAAAAGAGTTCCGGGTGTCGGGCCAGACCGTCAGAAAAGCCACCAGGTAAGCTGATCGTCTCTTTAAAAACAATAAAACCCTGCAGCACAAGAGGAGGAGAGCACTAATGATCTATAGCTGTGATTTCCTTTTTTTAAGTGAAGGAGAGCACCGTGCTGCCTGTCTGTGGAACAGCAGTAAAAACAAGTCCGGAATCTGAGAACGCCCATAGAAAGAGTTACATTAAACTGCAAATTGTATCAAACACAGAGAATAAGAAACAAAAACAGCACCAACGATAATTACAAAATACCTCTGAGTGCTGGTAACAAATAGACCGGACTCTAACTACAGTTCAAAAGTGACTTTCTTCTCTTCAGACACTGGTGTGTCTGCGGAGGGAGTGCACAGGACAGACGTTTTTACAATAAAGCTTTTCCATTATATTCTAATCTTCTCGTAGATATGCAAGTTGAAGGAGAGAACACCCACACATGACTGAAGTGTATTTCCACTATCAGAAAGAAAAAAGGAAGCTGTTCTTATTCAAACATTACAAGTATTTTACATCGTCTACACAACACGCTCACGTGACCTAAAACATCTAGAGACAGTGTTTGAGAAGACACCGATGTAGGTTGTTTTGTTTACGCACCAGTAGAGATGTTTGTAAAAACTGAGCGGACGTTGCATGGAAACAGAAGCACCATATCGGTTGTAAATAACTGGTTAGCGAGGCTAAAAGAACAAACAAAACTAAGAGTTGGGAGCACCTGACTAGTGAGAACAGTTCTAGTGCTGGATTCTAAGGGTGTTCAAGCCACAGCACCAGTGTGTTTGAAAGCGCACACACACACAGCTTCTGAGTCGAGGTTTGTGTACGTCAGGTGGAGTCCGGTGGTTGTTCGGCGCCGTCTTTTTTAAGGTCCCGAGGCGACGACGCTTTACTCTGCTTGGCTTCAAGCCTCCTGTTTAACAGGCTGGAATTAGGGGCAACATCAGCACCAAAATGTCCCCTATTGCTTCTTTAGATAGATTTATAAACATAAAGATTTATTCACTTATATAACTGTACTGTATATACATACATACTTTATAGAACTTTTGTGTACGGTTTAAACAGAAAGCAAAAACAACAACAGTGTGTCATATTCACAACAAATAAGCAGCTCACCTCTGAGAGCAAAGCAGAGGGGAGAAGCTCTCACCTGTTCACCAGAGAGCCTTTTCATCCAAACACGGTGTCTACAGTTAGGCAGAGTTAAACCAAAGCGTGTTGAATACGTGAAAACTGCCCTACAAATGTCCCTGTGTGCAGCACCAAGAATTCAGATTGGTTTCTTTGTTTTCTTATAGAATAAATAAGATCAGGCACAGTCCTAAATTAGCACCATTGTTTTCAGACTGTGAGTCAAGTAGAGCTTTTGCATTCTCTGTCAACACGATTCAGAAATGAAACCAAAACATAAGGTGAAAAAACAAATACAAAAAAGGCGGACAGCATAAATAATATTAATCTAAACTTTACACAACTATACAGAGAATGATTCACATTCACAGTATAAACATTGTTTACAAAGACAAATAACAAGCAAACAAAAGTGTGAAAAGAGTCCAGTAGTTTGTTGCATGTTTTATGTGTTGCATGTCTGACCATGTGTGCAGTTATTTACTTGTTTGTTTTTGTTTTGGATGAACTAAACGACCGAAATGCTGGAACCTGCATTTTTTTCCCTTTACAAAACATAAATTACGCAAACAAATTTAGCTTAGAAGAGGTTTTTAAATGTTTCTGGCTGTAGGATAGTAGTGTGACAAAGAGGTGAATCTTAATAAATAGAAAAACTAGCTGTTAAAAAAGCTGTTATCAGCTATTCAATAAAGTTCTGTTTTGTCTGCATAAAATACAAAAACTTCATGAGTAAATTTTATTGTACTTTTTATTTAGCTGAAGATGATTAGGAAGTAATATTAGCACCCCTAAAAATGTTGCTTACGTTCTTTTCTACCAAAAAAACAAACAAACAAACCGCTAAACTGAATTTAGTTCACTTCTTTTTTGTTAATACTTTAGACACAATTATGTTTGAACTGTGACATCAAAATTCTTTAGGTTAAACTTTTTAAAGGTTTGTTGTTTCTGATATTACCAGTAAAAGCATTTGAAGAATTACTGTTTGTCTTTAAAATCTCAGCAAACTCCTGAATAACATGGGGTGTCACATCTGAGTAACTGCACCTCATCTTCCAGTGTGAAGTTCATGTTCCTCCATTTGTTTTAAAACAGGCAACATGCAGAGAGGCAAAGCTGCATCTGTTCACCGAGCTGCCTCCATGTTGTGTGTCACACCAACCAGCACACACACACACACGTTAAACTCTGAAAAAAGTGTGATGCCTGATCCAGCTCAGAGGTCTGTTTAATGATACGTTTGTGTTTGCTGAACAGTTGTTGTTGTGATTCTGACTAAATGATCATGTTAGAGCACCTTAAAGTTTAAACCTACATCATGTTTCTACAGACTTCTACTCAAATAATTTACATCACACAAAAACATGAGCAGAAACCATGAATTCTGCTCGAAAATGCAAAGGATTGTGTGTGTGTGTGTGCGTGCGTGCGTGCGTGCGTGTGTGTGCGTGTGTGTAAGATAGAGCCCAGTACAGAAGCCGGTCTTGCAGGCGGTTGGGTAGTGCAGACAGTTTGAAGCACCAGTGAATGAGAAGAGTGCCTTGGTCCACACCTGGACATTTGCATAGTTTATGTAATTTTGAGGTAGATTTCATCAATTACCTGGGAAAAAATTACACACACACACACAAACGAAAAGACAGTCAGTGATTTTAAAGATTAAACAGCAGAACAGCTAAAGGAAGGTAAAACCCAACAAGGATTTTAAAAAATCATTTCATTTTCAGAGTCTTCTTACCTTGTTTACTCAGAACAACAGCTGGTAGAAACACAGGAAATACAGGTATCCTGTCTCTCTCAATCCCTATCGCCATCTATCCACCCTCTGATTGCCCTCTGCCCTCCCCCTCTCCACCCCCCTCACCCTTACACCCATATCTTATCTAGGTCGGGAGCCGGGGAGCTGGGAGGTGGTGTAGGTACCATGCATGCTTTGAGTCCTCCACGTGCTTCCACCACCACCTGAGCTGTTGGCTGGTGGTGGAGGGGGCAGCCGGGGGGAGAAGTGCACTGCGAATGGACGCGATGAGGAGGAGGCTGACAAAGAGGAAGAGAGGGGGACAGAGGCAGCAGCAGTGGTAGAGACAGAAGCTGCGGAGGTGGAGGAGGAGGAGATGGACAGAGTGAGGCATAACTGAACTCTCTGGTGGTGCAGGGAGGACTGAGACAGACGCGGGGAGACGAGGGACTCCGATCGAGAAGATGCTGGGGTGTCAGAGTGTGTTGGTGCCGTGGAAGCAGAGGAGGAGGAGGAAAGAGGGACGCTGTGCAAAGGGGGCGGAGGGGGCAGGGAGTGTGTGGAATGAGAGGGGCTGTGAAGAACCGACTGTGTGCGGCAGTGCTGGGCCTGGGACAAAGACAGTGGGAGAGATGAGGTTACGGAGGTCAGACGTGTGGAGGCTGGCTGGGAAGTGGAGTGTTGCTGGGTTTGGGAGGAGGTAGAGGAGGAGAGACTGAGCAGAGAGTTGAGGCCTCCAGAGGTGGGCAGTGTTGCCCCAAACTGATGAGAGGACACTGAGGGAACCATGTGGTGAAATATACCTGCAAATCATACAGCAGAAATGGACGAAAGGGGGGTAGCCGAGGAGTGAAGCCAGAGGAAGAGAGTAGTAGCACAGAGAGAGAGAGAGACAGAAGAGGGGGACAAAGAGAGAAGCAAGGACTGAGCTGGGTTGTGCAAAGCGCCAAGCAAGTCTGAGATAAGCACACAAGAAGCAAACAGAGTCAGTCCACCATTAACTGCAGAAAGTGAACTATTTAATGCTGCAGTGAAACAGAATTTAACATCTTAGTTAAAAAGTGAAATGACTCTGACATCAACTTTAACAGAAACACCCTGGAAAAATGACAAAAGTAACAAATATGAAAAAAACATGTAGTAAGTGTACATCACCACCAGATGAATATGATAGATGTCTCCTTGATTTATTTTCATTTTAACTCTATTACAAATCTGACATTTTCCAAGGGTGTTTTTCTAAGCATCACTCAAGCAGCCGGTCCATGTCAGAGGCGAGGCAGTGGGTTCTGTCATTCAGACAAACTGCCAGTGAGGCAGACAAGACAAGAGCAAAACTAGGCCTCCACTTACCTGGCTCCATTTTAAGGACTAATTTTATCAAAATGACCCTAGATTAAATCTAAGACCTCATTCTGACTGCTCACAGAGCTCACCGTAAAAATTTAAATTAAGGTTAATTAGTGACGCTCACCTCCTGCTGCTCCACCGGCCAGCCCAGCGCTGGAGAAGCTTCCCAGGGCAGAGTGTCCGTTCACAAGCCTCGGTGTCCCGTTCACAGTGGAAACACCAGTCTGAGCTCCAAACAAAGACTGTAAGACTGAAGTCCCTCCAAGTGGGAACTGAGACCCCAGGTACTGTCCCACAGATGACCCGGTAGTTGAGGAAACTGCTACAGGACTGCCTCCCACCTTCCCGCTCAGAATGCCTCCTCCACTGCTAGTAGCAGCAGAAATGAAGAGGTTCTGACTGGCCATGCTGCTGCAGGTCTTCAGCTCCCAGTCACGTGACGCTTTTTGCTTCTGGAGAGCTTGGCGTTGGTCTGATCCAGATCCTCCTGGGACGACACCAGTGCCGCTGCCTCCACCCCGCACCCCTGTCTCCTGGCTGAGAAAGGGATTGGGAGCCATGTAGCTGGAAGAGTCCCCATCGGCCCCCTTCCTCCCCTGTTGTTTGTGGTCTGAATCAGAGTCAGTGCCCCGACTCGATCCCCCCATGCTGAATGGAGAGCCCCCCTGTCTTAAGTCAGAACCGGGTAGCTTGGGATCAGAAATGGGTGAAAAGGTAGATTTCCATTTGCTGGCAGAAGACAAGGAGGATGAGGAGGCATCACTTCCTGTACTGTTCCCACTGCTGCTGCTTGATTTTCTGCCTGGTGGAAAAAAAGTAAAAAGAGCAGATGATATCAAACTGTATAATGTTTTCTTCTAATTTAGTTTTCTTTCTTACCTTGTTCTCCATCACATAGTCTCCCATGGCCGTCTCTGCTTTCCAAGGATATAGTGGCAATTTTTCTTTCAATTCTACAAATAACAAAAATTTTTAAACAAGTAAAAACATTTATTACTTTAAGAGATACAGGTAAAAGCAAAAATATTTAACTTTTTCCTTGCAGGAAAACCAATAAACAGTTATGTACAGTAAACACACGATCTAAACTTAAATAAAAAGTCATCAAGAGAAACATTAAAGTCATCCTGACACAACAGTTTTAGAAGAGATGAAATGCCGTTGGTTACCGAGAACTGGAGCTGTCTGCAGGATATCCTGAGTCTTCATCATCAGAGCTGGGGGCTGTTGAGTATCGACCTGTACCATTGAGCTCTAGGGGGCGCTCTCTCTTCAGGATGGGGGGTTGATCCAGGTCAGCACTATTAGGGCTGTGACTGGACTGCTCGGGGGAGGAGATGGCAGAGATCTCCAGAGGCTGGTTGATGTTGTTTACCTGTTATTGATGGGAAAAGAAGAGAGACTTGCAGCTGACAGACCAACACAGCTGTAACCTTAATTTAAAATCTCTCTACCAAAATCTGTCCAACAAAAATTTAGTTAGTTTTTTTGTTCTTTATTCAGCTGCTCCCAACTGCAGGGGTCACCTCAGCGAATGAACTCATATGAAAGACTTAGCATTTATTTTAATCCGGGCTCAAACCTGTAGCCTCAGGATTACAAGACTGCAGAACTGACCACCATACCCCAAAAATGTTTATGTTTTAAGATCTGTAACATTCAAAAAACTGCCTAATGGCTCCTTAAGAATCCATATTAAATGTAAATGTTCTCACCATGGAGTTGATGTTGAGTGGAGATCCTGAGGAGTGGTTGTTGGAGCTGATCCCAGGGAACGACCTCCTCTTCGGGGATCCACCGGACATGACGGACCCTGCAGAGCTGCGCTTCCTTCTGCCACGCTTGCGCCCCTCCTGAGAGGCGAGCGTGTGTGAAGATGACGAGTGAGTGGGCGTGTGGGCGTGCTGCGTGCCTGGAGGCTGGTGGTGGTGGTTGCCATGGTTATTGTGGTATCCCTGCTTGGCGGAGCTGCCGGCGTGATGATGGAGGCGAGATCCTGCAGCCACGCTGCCCGAGGAAGAGGAAGACGAAGAGGAAGAGAAGTACATCCTCCGCCGCAGTTCACAGTCTTGTGGCTCTGTGTCCGATTCCCCAACTTGGCGGTCTGCTCCGTCTTCTGGAAGGATTCTGGGAGGACCATCTGCGTACTGGAGCACCCCTCCAGTGCTCAATGAGGGGCTCTGAATGGGACCTCCTCGGCCCATTGGTCCCGTCAAAGAGGCACCGTTGTGTGAAGGTGGTGATAAAGAAGCACCATTATGGTCCTCAGGGTGGGGACCTCCATTCATTAGCCCAGAGCTAGATGGATATCCTACAGAGATGCAACAACTCATGTTCATTACGGTGCAGAAAGAGCAAAGATCGTCACTTCAAAACAGCATATAATTAGTAAATATTGTTATTAGTAATTAATAATTCAGTGGATAGGACATGTTTTAGGCTCATCCTCACCATTGGCTTGACCTGCTTGAGAGACAGGACTTGGAGTATTTCTCTGAAATTGTAAACAGGATATGCGTCAGAATGAGGACGATGCAAAGAAACGCACACAATACATGTCGCCCTTAAATATATATTGTACCGTATTTTCACAACCATA